>RJWM01006943.1:0-81055 GCA_004363535.1 Dasyprocta punctata | reverse complement strand
AGCTCCCAAAGATCCCTTCAGCATAGAGAGGGAGGCCAGACTACACCGGCAAGCTGCAGGTGAGTGGCTGGGATGTGCGTGGGGCCTGAGGCCTTATTCTTGGAGCACAGAGCGACCCTAGTTCACACAGTGATGAACTGCCTAGAACAGGGCTTGGTTGCATGGTGGAGTTTCAAGATCTGCAAAGAACTATCTGTTCTGTGGAGTAAGGAACATTTTGAGGCAGAGTAGAAAGAGGCACATAAGCTGGTGCACACAGCACAGCATAAGGGGTTGCATTTCTGTGGAGAGTGGCTGTGTGCTGCCCTTGCTTTTGATTCTGTCATGGGTAGGTGTCCTCAAGAAAAGGCCTGAAAATGATGCCTGAAATTTTGTCTCCCTCCTCCCTTTCTAATTCACAATTTTATGAAATACAGCCCATGCTGAGATTTTCTGCCCTAAGACTTTCTGATGGGATGCACTGTGAATGGGTAGCCCATTTGAAAATCTGTAAGGTATGAAATGTCCCAAAGTGCTGTGGTCTTCTTAGGGGGTTAAGGTTTTGTCAGTTAAATGATTTTTAACATGTTAAATATTCTTAAATCTTATACCAGTGCTGAAAATAAATGAGCTATCTATGCTATTGAAATCCTTCAGAGAGATGCTTATCAACCACTATTCTGGGGTCCTGCAGCTAGTGACTAAGTAGATGTTCCATTTATTTCAAAAGGTTTTAGTTTGTCACTTCACAAACGGGTCCACATCTCATTTTCCTCTCACAATGCAGCTGCCCCGGTCACCTCATGGTTTTGGTAACTCATCCTTGTGCTTTCTCATATGTCACTGTTTTTGCTATAAAGCAACATTACCATGGTTTGGGGTGAAGCCATTATATTCACTTCTGGTTTTGCCATAAACTGTTGCCAGTAGGCTCCAGTTTCTTCTTGTAGCAACACATTAGGTCTGTCTTTTAGGGACTTGTGTTCCACAGCCTTGTCCTGAAAGAAAACGATGATTTTCATTTCATTGGTCTGCTAAGGAGTAGGGTGAAAAGGCAAGAACCAACCAGTCGCTGCCTAGGTCAGTCTCTGATTTGGAGAGGCACAGACTGAGCTGAGACGGGAGTTTTACAGACTAATACAGTTGGTCACCGAGATGGCCTCTAGAAGTAGGGGCAGATCAGACGGCAGATAGTTCCAAACCTATGGAGCAAAACAAGCTTTTAATGTGATATTTGTGCTGCTTGTTGGCATAAATAGGAAGCCAAGGGAGGGTGGGATACATTATGCAGTGTTGGCATCAAGGAAGGCCCTGCGTCTGTTCAGATTGTATAGGAAAAGCTCTGCAATTATTGGGCATGGTTCTGACTTACGGAAGAGCTGTGATATTCCTGTCTTGTTGAGTTGCTATTGGTGATTTTTGTTGGCAGTATTCTTTTTTTTTTTTTTTTTGGCACCGGGGATTGAACTCACAGCCTCACGCCTATCAGGGCAGGTGCTTAAGCCACTGAGCCAAACTCGTGGCCCTGGTTTTTTGAGGCAGGGTCGCACTGTGTAGCTCAGGCCGTCCTTGTGCTTGCGTTGTAGCCCACGCGGGTCTCGAACTCTGTTGGCAGTATTCTTGATTCTGTGATTGATGAGTTCAAAGCCAAGATAAGAAGCTGGGTGTGATGGTGCACTCCTGTAATCCCAGCACTTGGGAGGCTGAGACAGGAGAATTGTTTGCAAGTTCGAGACCAGCCTGGGCTACAAAGTGATCCAAAGACCAGCCTGAATGCATAGTGAGACCCTGTCTCAAAAAGACAAACAAACAAATAGAACAGTAGTTCCTCATTTTGAGTGTTGAAGAGATGGCGAGTAATGGACCTGTAGGCTTTTGGGACACTGAATATGCATTACTCTGTTTACTTTCAAGTAATTATAAACTCAGTAATACTGTAAGCAATAACTAGATAAACTGCTTCATCTAGTTAGCATGTTGGTTGTATTTTTGAAAATAGCCTGGAGTGTGATAATTTTTACCCTGTATTTTAGTTTTGTAGTCCTTTCAGTTTTACTGGGAACACAGTGGTTTGGTGAGACATGAGGTGTCTTGTATTTTGAAATAGTCATAGATGTTCCCCCTGGTAGCCAGATTAGAACTGTGACCAATCTGTTTCTTTCTGAACTAATTCATCCCAGGAAAATGTGGTGACTTTGTTGATCCTCTGACCCTTCGTTTTTTTTTCTTCTACCAAAGCTGTGAACGAAGCCACCTGTACCTGGAGTGGTCAGCTTCCTCCCCGGAACTATAAGAATCCCATCTACTCTTGCAAAGTGTTCTTAGGAGGTGTTCCTTGGGATATTACGGAAGGTGAGCTACCTCCAGGATTTCTTGCTTCAAAGCTAAAGGTGGGGCCTGTCTTTCAGGACAAGGTCAGAGGCTGAACCTTTCTCAGTACAGGGTGCTGCAGGAGCAACTGAGGGCACTTCTAGACTCCCATAGTGTTTCTGTGTCTGGTGCTTACACTTGTCACCTGAGACCAGAGGTTAGAATGGAATTATTTATCAAAAGAGGTGAACTAAGAGCGGAATAGTAATCCTGTGCTTGTGCCTTTCCTAGGGAGGACTGGGCCTCAGCTTTTTTCTCGTCTCTTTGCAGCTGGATTGGTTAACACCTTCCGTGTTTTTGGTTCTTTGAGTGTGGAGTGGCCTGGTAAGGATGGCAAGCACCCCCGGTGTCCTCCCAAAGGTAATATGCCTAAAGGTAATAAAGACATGGTAGGAACTTTTTTTTCCCCTCCTTAGTATATAATTGCACCAAAGGGTGCTGGGATTTCACAGCTGCATGCTGGTACTGTGGTGGGCACTCCAGACACAGACCTTCTTGTGGTCAGCACTTCCTCTTTGGTCTCTCATATCCCTCTATTTCTTCTGAGCTGTTCTTCTGTCTGTCCAAGCTCACAGTGTGGAGAGCTGCCTCTGAATCCCTTTTCTGTGCACTTCCCCTCCAGTCTTGAACCCAGCAGCACTTTCTCACTCAGAATGAGGTGCTGAAAAAGCTTTCCCTTACCTGCCTGCCACTGCCCAGTTACGTTGTTGCCTGACCTAATTTTGAGATCCCTTTGGAGTTGGCAGAATGAGGACCAAGCATCTGATTCCTCGCTGGTCTGAAATGAGATTCCTTCCCTGTAGAAAGGAGCAGGTTCTATTTTCACTCTTTTTCCATCTTCATTGAACTGAACCAGTGATTTAACTAGGCTTTTAAAGCTACACCTGCATTCCCTGGTAGACTGGCTACAGACCTGCCAACCCTTTTGGCTCTGCTGACCTCAGAATACTCTGTGTTTTGGGACAAAAATCTGTATGGCAGTGGTGGGGTCCTCTGTCCTAGCTTGCTAGGACCTTCCCTTATCAAGGTGGGAGATAGTGTGTATCTCTTTTCTTTGGCCTGGGCATATGGCATAGCAGGTGTTTTCATTCAGCAAGACTTCAGGAGTAGAACAAAAATGTGTCTGCTACACAAAACCTCCTCTCTTGGAAGAAAACTCGTGATGAAAAGCCAAGCCCAAGGAGTAACCACTTGAGGAATGTTAATGCACTTTTCCCTCTCATTGCGAATAGGCTATGTATATCTGGTCTTTGAACTTGAGAAGTCTGTCCGGGCTTTGCTTCAGGCTTGCTCTCATGACCCGCTGAGCCCAGATGGTCTGAGTGAATATTATTTCAAGATGTCTAGCCGAAGGATGCGCTGCAAGGAGGTGAGTCAGCATGGTACCCCTCTGGGTCCAAGTGATTGTCATATTGAGACATTGGATTTCCTGGTTGGAGTAGACACACACAGGCTATAGCCCAAAGTGTTCTTCCTAAGGCAAGAACTCTTCTTTTGTCCCACTGTAAACACAAGAGTAACTTCTCAGTTACATAAAAAGTCCCAACCTTTTAGCTTTACTGGGGTAGTTACAAAGTTTGTATGTGTACACATGCTTGCGTGCACAGGAATTAGACTGTCTTCCAGCCCTTCTTTTTCTATCCTATATTTCTATTCCAAGCTTCTTGTCTTCAAGGTGAAATTTAGAGCAACAATTTTCTTTTTTTGGATTTAACTGATAAAATCAGCTCTTCCTCCCAAGTCCTGATCTCAGGCTAAGCCTTCTACTACCCCCCCCCAATTCCCCTCCCCTTGATGAGTAAATTCCCCTTTGCTCAAACACACCTGTGAGTTGCTTCACGCCTAGTGAGGAATAGATTAAATATTTCTCTGCATGTGACTCTGTGTCGTGCGAGCTCCCCTTCCCCCACCTTTTGCTCACCCTGGTGTGTCCTTGGCATGTGGGAGGCCCTCATTTATGTCTCCACCTTACTCAGTCTGTATGGAGTTTAAGAATCTCCACTTCAACCAGGCAGACTCCCCACGTGGTTCTAGTAGAGAGAGTTTGAGAACTATGTTTTGAATTCAGTGTGGTGTTTTTTAAAAATCTGACTCCAGAATACATCATTTTTGTGACATTGGACTAGATATGTAATATCTTTGAAATCTCACTTCTTAAGAGCTCTGTAACATTCACTTCTAGCTTATCAATGAGAAACTAAAACGCCTTCCATATTAAAATTATCAGCTTCCAGGGGTTTAGCAGAGAGTTATGAATAGACATAACACAAAGGATTTTTAGAGTAGCAAAACTTTCCTGTGTGATACTGTAATGGTAGATGTACTTCCTATACATTTGCCCAAACCCACAAAATGTACAGCAAACATCAAGAATGAATTCTGATGCAAGGTGTAGACCCTGTCAGTGGAGGTTCATCATCCCCTGGTGCTGAATGTTGGTGGTAGGGGAGTCTAAAGAAAATCTCTGCTCAGTGTTACTGTGAGCCTTGAAACTATGCTAACAAGTAAAACCTGTCTTTTTTTTTTTTTAATCTGTATAGCTGGGGATATAGTTCAATGGCACTGCGCCTGCCTGGCCAGTGTGAGGTCATGAGTTCAAGCCCCAGTACCTCACCAAAAAAATCTGTATAGTAAGGGTGAAAATGCCTTTATTGAAATGATAACATCAGATATAAATTACCCATCAATAAAACTTTTATAAGGTGTTTGTCTTATAGATGTTTCCTGGTGGCTACTGTGACCCACAGCTACCCGTTTTTCTCCCATGTATTGGCTCCAAGCATGAGCTCATTGTATTCCAGCACTTAGTTCACATGCCTTCTTGGTCCCTTGCTTTCACACTAGAGCCAACCATAACCACACCACATTTCACTTCTCATCCTCTCTGTTGACCTCTTCCCTTCTCCCTTCCTGTCTCGTCACCTTACATCTTTCTTTGATGACTGGCTACAGGCCATCCCAGTTCTATAGCTCTGTCTTTTTCCTTTGTGTCGCCGCCTCCACTGTAAGTATGGTTACTATTTGACAACTCCTTGTCATCTTCTCCATCTCAGAAACTTACTCTGTGGCTCTCCACTTATCCTTCAGGCTGATTTGCCTCTCTAGCCTCCCACTCTTACCTGATAGCCTCTTTCCTGTGTTTTTTAGGCTGTGTCACCCCAAATTTATGGTGCAGACTGGACTTTTTAATCTTCTAATGAAATTGGCTCCCCTAGTCATTTCTGCCATGTGCTCTTATCCCCAGGTCTTGTAAGCCTAGATCACATTAGTCCTGATTCTATCTTGTTTACTCATCATGCCCAGGCAGTATGAGTTCTGCAGACTCTGCTGTTGCAGAATCTCCTTGTTCTTGACTTGTTCTGCTTCCATTGCCTGAAGCCTTGTCCAGATCTTAATCACCTGTCATTTGAGTTACCATTTTTTGCCTTCTTGCTGCTTTCTGCCAGAGATCTCTTTCTATTTCAAAATTTTTAAAAGATCTCCACAGATGAATCTTCTGGAAACACCTACTGCTCATTTTGTTGTGGACCCCTCCTCCTGCTCTCCAGGTTTTGTTCTGAGTTCAGGGAATTCAGAAGCAAAGGACATACCAACTCCTGCTTTAGTGTTACCTGGCTCTGCAAGATCTCAGGGGTGTCCATGTATGACTTCCGACTCTCCCTCTTTGTCAGTGCTCCTGGCACAAAATATCTGTTGCATAAGTTGGACCAGTAACCATGTCACAAATATCATAAGCATTCCTATTCATCTTGCCTTTCAAGCCTTAAGCTTTTAATTTCCCTGTGAATTCTTCTTTATTTCTCAAGAACTCATGTGCTCTCTTCATTAGTGTCCATCGTCCTTGGTTGGAACACACACAGTTGACAGTTATAACAGGGTAGTGGGTTCCTGGACATAACAGTTGATACTTTTTTGCTTACTTTCTAGGGTGAATGAGTATTGAACACATGAACTTATTAGTAAATTTCAGCTCGTTGGGTTGGGTAGAGTGCCTTACTGGACGTTTATGTGCCTGATATAGGTGATGGTGCCTTCTCACCCCTGCACAGGTCTTTGCAGCTCCCATGTAGTATCTCCAGAGCACAGGAGCCCCTCTGTCTTTGCCCTTTGCCAGGGCTGATACACTTTTGGGGGGTTTTCAGGTGCAGGTGATTCCCTGGGTCTTGGCTGACAGCAACTTTGTCCGGAGCCCATCTCAGAGGCTGGACCCCAGTAGGACAGTGTTTGTTGGTGCCCTGCATGGGATGCTCAATGCCGAGGCCCTGGCTGCCATCTTGAACGACCTATTTGGTGGAGTGGTGTATGCTGGGATTGACACAGATAAGCACAAGTATCCCATTGGTAAGTGTCCTACTTTTGTGTGGGAAAGCTTAGTGGCCCCTGGGAGTAGACCAAGATTGCAGTACTTCCCCTCGAGAGCACAGAGAGAGAGAGAGAGAGTTCTGCCCCAGGCCTGCAGATTAGTGAATACCAGCAGCATAGCGTCTTTCTCAGAAAAGTCACCAGTACTGCCCCCTCCTAGGCAAGGGAAAAATAAGTCATTGGAGATTGTAGGAAGTGATTGATGAGAATGAGGCAGGAACTTTGTTAGAAGCTCACAGTTCACAATTTGGGACAGATAATGGAATATTTCATTGAAAAAGGCCACATTTTCCTGAACTTGTCCAGTTCGTTTGTTTGGAGACAAGGTCTCCCAAAGTTCAGGTTGTCCTTTAAATCACTAGCCTAGGCTAAGCCTTGTGGATGTGCTTCTGCCTCAGCTTCCCAAAAGTGTGCTGGGATTACAGGCATTTGGCACCATGGCTGGCTTCCAGTTGCCTTTATTAAGTTCTTGAGAATCTCTGGCGTTCCCTGGGATCAGAGACCAACTCAGATCAGAGAGTTTTCTGGGTGACTTGGGGAGCAAACCGAATGCAGTCCCACCTCAGAAGGGTCTGGGCTGATCTGTGGGGTTCAGTCAGCATGAGAAAGGTCAGTTCCATAGTCATGGCAGAATCACCACAGTGGTGGATCTGGAAGTGGAGCCTGAACTGTCCAATCACGATGTGGCTAAGCCACCTCCCCAGATGCTTAGTCTCCCCACCCACAGTGCATCTGGTCAGGAAGGAGCACCATGTGCTCCTCTGTGCTGTGCTGCAGACTGAGAACAAGGACTTCAGAGTCTGTAGAGCGGAGGTGGCACTTGGCAGGATGGCACTTCTTCTGGCTCGCCTGCTGGGTCTTCAGGGTTCCTCCATGCCAGGAGGGACTGGACTGCTGAGCCTAGTCTTCAGAGAGGTGTTCTGTTGGCCTTTTGGTTTCCACCCTCATCCCCTTGCCCTTATCTGTGCATCTACCTACACTAGAGTGAGTCCCTTCCCTTCTTTCCTGAACCACTTATGCCAACATGGTCTGGGACTCCAGCATTCAGTAAAGTAGCCATCAGCTAAATATGGCTATTAGTGCTTGGAATGTGGCTTCTGTCCCATGTTACAATATTTTGGACACCTGGGGTTAAATAAAATGTATAAATTAATTTAACCACTTTTTATTTTGGTATGGCTACTACTGAAATAAAAATTAAGTAAGTAGCTCACTTTATATTTCTGTTGGACAGCACTGGTGTAGAAACAGGGTTGTGGAGTGTTGAAGAGTGACAATTGAGAGAATTTGACTGGAAGGTAAGTTCTGGTCTTTTTGTTCTAGGGTCTGGCCGAGTTACTTTCAATAATCAACGTAGTTACCTGAAAGCAGTCAGTGCTGCTTTTGTGGAGATCAAAACCACCAAGTTCACCAAGAAAGTGAGTTGGTTTGTGCCCTTACTCTGGGGTGTTTGAGAGGGACTTGGGCCAGTAGCTACCAACGGACTACCAAGGGCCTAGAGAAGTGAGCCTGCTAACAAGAGGTTAGGGTTTGGGGTGGGCCTGGTCTTCATGGGCTCAGGAGGAAGAGAGCTGGGAGTATTGAGTGACGCGGGGGCTGGAGGGCAGCACCTTCCTCACTGTGGTGTTGGTCTGCATTGGTGAGTTCCTTGCTATGCTACCTCACCCAAATCCTCCGAGTACTTACTGCTAGCTGATAAAGGGCTGAGGGGTAGTGTGCTGAGATGACCAGGCATGAAGGTGTGTGTGGTTGCCTGCCCCTCGAAGCCAACCTGACTGTGTGTGCTGTGAGTCTCTTCTTTTCGATCCCTGTATCTACTCTGCCCGTAATTTTCTTTAGCCTCCTTAAAACATGCAGGTGTCCTGCATTATGCGTGTGGCCCAGTTGTGTGCTCTTGCCCTGCATCTGGGTGCTGCATCCTCCTCTGTTACTTTTCTGCAGGTTCAGATAGACCCCTACCTAGAAGATTCTCTGTGTCACATATGCAGTTCTCAGCCTGGCCCCTTCTTCTGTCGAGATCAGGTGAGTTCCTTGGCTACTGGAGATTTCTGTGAAACCTCCACTTTGATTAACAATTCTTGGGTCTTTTTTGAGTGTGTGTATGTGTGGTGCTGAGGTTTAATCCAGGGCCTCACAGGTGCTAGGAGGCACTGAATTACTGAACTATGTTCCCTTCCTCTTAATTTAGGAATTCTTAAACCATGTTTGTGGCATTGAATATTGGAGGGTTTTTTTGTAATTGTTGTCGTGTTTTTGAGATGGCGTCTCTGTGTAGTTCAAGTTGCCTTTGAACTGTGTAGCCCAGGCTGGCCTCAAACTTGCAGTGATCCTCCTGCCTCAGCCTCCAGAGTGCTGGGGTTAACAGGCATGTACCAAGACACCTGGCCCTCAGTGTCAGAGTTCTGAGGGATGTCTAAGAGCAGAGGAGGAAGCAGTAATCAAGGGACACTATAGTTGGCTTGACTCAGAACTCTTGGGAAGCTTATTGAGTCAAGTCTTGGTATCTTGGCTTTCTTTTCCTAGGTGGCTGCTGTGCACTGTGGCACTGTGGCTGGGTGATGCTATCAGCAGTACCTGTGAGCCAGGCAGTGCTGCTGTAGCTGTGAGGCCCTCTAGAAGTTTTATTCCCTGCTCTAGGATCCTTTTCAGAGCCTCTGAACTGCTTTGATATTTGTACTTCTGCTATACCCTGGCTGTTGTGTGTCTCCATTTTCAGCAGGATGAATTTGAGCTGCATCTGTAACATCTAGATGAAGAGCGAAGTTGTATATGTTGGTCTGAAGCGCAGGATGAAGTCATTAGAAAGGCAGAGAGCAGCAGCATGGCACCTTTCCATGAAATGGGCCTGGTGGGGGAACATGGATGGATCTGGGGCTGTGGCTGTACTTCTCCAGTCATCACCTAAGGGTCTTGTGAAGTGCACATTCTGAGTAGCTTTGGGGTGCATAACTGAGAGTCCGTGTTTCTAACTGGTTTCCAAGTGGCATTTGTGTGGCTGGTTAGAGCCACACTAGGACAAGTTTGAGGAAAGCCTTGGGCCTCTTAGGATACTAGCAGCCCATCCATGCTTATATGTTTGTTCTGCAGTGATGCTGATGTGTTTGGAATCTCCAAGTAGATGGTAGTTAGGCTCCTGAGTTGAGTGGGAAGTAAGTTGAGATCGTTAAGTAAAGCCTAAAAACAGTATCCTGACCAGCCTCTCCCAGCAGACTGCTGTGGGTCAGTATCTTTCACAGGTGACCCACATTTTAGGTTAGTTGCTCAGCGGTTACTGATTTGTCTGAGAGTAACCAGCTAGGAAGAGGTAGGGCTGGCTGAGAGTCAAACCTAGTCACCTCTCCTCACTTAATGGGAAGAAGAAGGTGGCATGTTCCCTACATTAGAATCTGTAGCCAGTTCTTCAAAATATTCTTAGATATTAGCAGCTGTCTGATAAACAACCATTCTGGAGGATTTGAGGAGGGCAGAGGAATAGAAATGTAGCTGTAGCGGTGAGAGGGGACCAGGAAGCTGCTCAGAGCCTAATGGATTCCCATGAGGGCACCCACCGAAACAATACGACGGACTCACCATGGTTGGTCAGGCCTTGGGTTGTAAAGGGCTCTGAGGTACTTTGTCTTCCAGCCCTATAGAAGCTCTCATAAGAGCAAACCTGCTTGTGCCGCAGCCCCTGTGCCTGGTTCATACACGCAGCCATGGCTCTCCCTTTTCTGTCCCTCTGTCCTAGGTCTGCTTCAAGTACTTCTGCCGGAGCTGCTGGCACTGGCGGCACAGCATGGAAGGCCTGCGTCATCACAGCCCCTTGATGCGGAACCAGAAGAACCGAGACTCCAGCTAGAGGAGCAGGCAGTGCCCAGTGGCCAGTGGTGCCCAAGGCTGGCAATTCAGGCAGCAACCTGCACCACTACCCTGCCATTGGCAACCAGGGAGCTGGCTTCCCAAGGACAAGGGAAAATTGTAGTCACCTTTGCACTTGCTGAATCTGTCTTTGTTTCTGCACTAATTAATGCACAATGAGTTTTGTCGGGTTTCATTTTCAGGGGGCGTGCCAGGGCAAGGACCTTGTGTCCGCTCACCCTCCAAGCAACTCTAGTTTTCCCAGATTTTAGTTCCTCATTTTGCAGATGAAAAGCAAAAAAAAAAAAAAAAAAAAAAGAACTATGTGTCCAGGAGGTATTGACACGGATGCCTACATCTAGGTTTATTTATTAAAGCGCTTTTTTACATTCCTTGCAATACTGATGGTGATGATGTGCAGGTCTCATTGGTTTCATTCTTGCAGTTGCCATACAGTGCCTTTCCATTTATTTAACCCCCACCTGAACGGCATAAACTGAGTGTTCAGCTGGTGTTTTTTACTGTAAACAACAAGGAGACTTTGCTCTTCATTTAAACCAAAATCATATTTCATATTTTACGCTCGAGGGTTTTTACCGGTTCCTTTTTACACTCCTTAAAACAGTTTTTAAGTCGTTTGGAACAAGAGATTTTTTTTTTCTTTCCTGGCAGCTTTTAACATTATAGCAAATTTGTGTCTGGGGGACTGCTGGTCACTGTTTCTCACAGTTGCAATCAAAGCATTTGCAACCAAGAAAAAAAAATTTTTTTTGTTTTATTTGAAACTGGACTGGAAAAACGGTGTTTGAGCGGCTGCTCTATATAGTTTTAAATGGTTTATTGCACCTTCTTAAGTTGCACTTACGTGGGTGGGAGGGTTGATAGAAGTTTTTAATCACAAAGTCACAGGACTTTTTTCTTTTGTAACTGAGCTTAAAAAAAAAGGGCTGCTTTTTTGGTGGGAGCAGATGAAGGCTCACAGGAGCCCTGTCTCTTAGAGGGGGCAAGTACCCTTCCTTACATCTTTCATTTGAGGAATGTATGAATCAACAGTTGCAGTTGACTGAAATGCTACTGGAATTTGAAAACTTGACTTTTCTTTCCTTCCGTTTTTTTTTTTTTTTTTAACTACTACTTGCCCCTCTTAGGGAAGCTGTGTGCCAAAGAACCAGTGTCATAACCCCCTCCTCCCTCCTGCTGAGCTGATGTTGCATTGTTGCATATCCCAGCTACTCTGTGGGTTTCGTGAAGCTGTGTGTGAAGTCTCTACCTCATTGTAGTATATGCAGGCAAGACTGCACTCTCCTACAGATGTGTGGAGTAAGCTGTGGTGTAGTTTTTTTGGCACATAATAAACACGTTGCAGCAGAGTTCTTTTGTCTGTGTCTTAAGGTGTGGAAGCAAGGGGGCAAAGGGGTGTCAAAATTCCAAAGAAAAACTCGTGCTCTTGTACTTCTTGATGGGATGCCAGCAAAAGATGACGGCGGAGCCACGTGGAAGACATGGCTAGGAGTACTTCCTGGTCACCTCCATGGCCAAATGGGCCTCGGAGATGCCTGGCCCATCAGTAAGCAGGAGCCTCCAGCCCACAGATCCCAAGCCTCGCGTTTAGTCTTTGGGGGGCCCCTCACAGCTCCAGCCAGAGTTTAGAGCATGGAGAAGTAGGTTTGGTCGGAAAGACAGGCCCTCCTCAGGTTGATGATGGGGTGGCCTGGGCTGGGAGCTTCCGAAGGGCCTGATTTGGGAATGGGGTGGTGGGCGGGACAGCACCGTGCTGCTAGGAGCGCACAGGTGCGGGCCCATTCACCCGAGTGTCCGAGAGCTTGCTGTGTCCCTCCGATGTTCGGGCGCTACGGGGACCTAAACAACCACCTCCAGTAGAGGGCGGGCCCCGACACCGGAAGGAACGAGGAAAACCCGGACGAACCCGTGTGGTACGTAGGTCGGTCAGCCTGACCTGTCGCCCACAGGCCGGGTACAGAGGGGCCTGGCGGGTGCGTCCCCACATTCTCACAGGTCCACAGCCTCGGACAGCCAGCCTTTTCTCGCCGCCTCGAGGTCTCGTGGCGTCCTCTTGAATCCCTGAGGCGCGTGGAAGTGACGCAGCCCTCCTACAACGTAGCACCGCGGGTCCAAGCATCTGGTAGACGCCCTGTGGATGCCACGCCCACTTGGGCGAGGCCAGATCGCGTCCCGCCCACCGCCACTCCCGCCCCAGTTCGCGGGGGGTCGCTGTAGCGCTAGCGGAGGTAGGCGCCGGCTGGCGGAAGCGCCTCTCTGGCCGGCGCTTTATAGGCCTCGCTTGTGCTTCCTGTTTCCTCTTTCCCCGGGACCCGCCAGCATGGTAGGTGTCTCGCCTTCTGGCCTGTGTCGCCCTCAATCGTCTTCCATCCGCGTCTCCTGGCCCACGAGGGAAGCTCTAGGCCCCATGGGCACGGAGGGCTGGGGCCGCTCAGCTTGGCCCGGGACTGTGCTCTCCCAGCCCCCGGCCCGGCCTGGGACTGGCCTCTCTCCCTAACAGCCGAGCGGACTCGATGACCCTGTGTGCTCCCCTCGCAGGGCCGCGTTCGGACCAAGACAGTGAAGAAGGCGGCCCGGGTCATCATTGAGAAGTACTACACGCGCCTGGGCAACGACTTCCATACCAACAAGCGCGTGTGCGAGGAGATTGCCATCATCCCCAGCAAGAAGCTTCGCAACAAGATAGCAGGGTGAGTGGGCGGACGGGGACTGAAGTCCACGCCCGCGTGCAGCTAGCCGGGGCTGCCTTTAGGTTGCCGTCTCACCGGCGGTGCTACCGGGTCCGAGAGGCCAAAGTGGGATCTCTGGCCTTAGAGCCTAGCTGCTTCCTGTCAGCTTTAACATTTATTTTTCTGTTTTGCCGTTGCTCCAAAAACTAGCAGCGGTATGTTGTGGAAGGACTAGTAAGTGTACGGTGAGGCCAGCATAGTGCTGAATTATGTCACTTGTGGGCCGGGCGTGGTGGCGCACGCCTGTAATCCCTGCACTCAGGAGGCCAGGTTGGGCTATGTAATGAGCTGAGAAATAGTCTAAGCGCCACAGAGAGACCTTGTCAGAGAAAGAAAAAAAAAACACACAAGAAATTGTGGCCGTTGTATGAAGGCTTTGGTAAGCTTGAAAGAGCTTTGAGTAATGTTGAGAGAAACCAGAGGGCTGGGAATGCGCAGGTAAGTAGGCTTTCCGTGTGTGTAGACTCTTCTGATGGTGACCCTCTCCCTTTTTACTGTGAAAAAGAATTAAAACTGGCATCGAAGGGTCCAGGTGTTCTAGGTACCAATGGAGTTGATGTGTATTCTTTCTGCTTTTCTTTGGGCCTGTGCACTTGGTAGCTATGTCACACATCTGATGAAACGGATTCAGAGAGGCCCCGTGCGGGGTATTTCCATCAAGCTGCAGGAGGAGGAGAGAGAAAGGAGAGATAATTATGTCCCCGAGGTAAATGTTCTGGATCTTTGACTTTCAAAAAGACTTTAGCTGTGTGTGGGAAGGGCTCTTGCACATACACCCCAGCTGTAGGTCCCTGTAGTCTGCCTTTTAGCCTCCTGCCCTGTTAATGACTGGAGTTAGTAAGTCCACTCACCTGAGAGCCTCGGTGACATCTGGTGGGTGCTGTCTTGTTCCGCTTTTGTTATCTGCCCAAACAGTGTTTCTGCAAGTGTAAGCTCAGGCTTAGGCTTCTGAATACTGAGTAGGAAGGCAAAGCCGCAACAGCGCCCTGGGCCTGAGCTCACTGTGAATGACCTGCTTTTGCTCATCTCCTGAGAGCATAACCCCCAGGGGAGAGGGGTAGGGAGCCAAGAGTTCATGGTTAACGTTTTGGGTCTTCCTCCTAGGTTTCAGCCTTGGATCAGGAAATCATTGAAGTAGATCCTGACACTAAGGAAATGCTGAAACTTCTGGTAAGTGTGTTCTGGAATTGCTGGTTCAGACTTCTCAGTGATTATCTGTAATACTAGCCACTATTGCTAACCTCAAGACCAAGGCTGCTCAAATGTTAAAGGGCAGAGCTAGGAATCCTGTCTGCACTGCTAACTACAACCACATTGCCTTCAAAGTGGAACCAGGTAGTTGAAGGTTATGTGCACTGAGATTACTTGGCCCACAGTGAGCTTCAAAGTCATTGTGTTGTTGATAATTTTGAACTGTTGGCACCTGTCATCCAGCTTGAGAAAAACAGTACAGCTAACTAAACCTTGCTATGAATTTTTCTTTCTTTCTGAAGTAATCACTGTTGTGAATGCAGCTGGCTGGTTGGTTGGTTGGTTGGTTGGGTTTTTTGGTACTCGGGATCCAGGGCCTCTTACCTGCTGGCAAACACTGCACCACTGCGCTATATCCTTGGTTTTTAAATTTTTGGTTTGAGATAAGGTCTCACTAAGATGGGCCGTGATCTGGTCTCCATGTGCTGGTCAGATTAGTGACCCCTGAGGCTGACACTGGAAAGGAGGCAGGCACTGATCAGGCTCCCAGTACCCAAAAGGGGTTTGTTCAGAGTTCAGTCAGTACCAACAACCTAGATCAGTGGTGGAGAACCTATGGCATGTGTGACACTTTTAAGAAAAAGATGTGAAGGTATGAGTTTTTTCTTAGCTAAAACAATATTTAGGTTTAATTTGCTGGCACTTGAGGTGAATAAGTGGGTTTGGGGTTACAGCTTAGCACTCAGTCTCTTAAAGTTTGCCATCACCACCTTAGGTGCTCACTTGGTAGGTGTGCATGAACTTACACCCTCTCCGTGCTTTGAGTTAGATTGTGTCTTCTGCAGCGTAAATGCTTCATCAGTTGTTATGGTGACCAAAAAACTGCATATAGTACAGTTGCAGTTTTTTCCTGGATGCTTTTAGTCCACAATTGGCTGAGTCCATGGCTAGGGGTAACTTCTCAGAGATGATGGGTTTTGTTGTAGAGGGTATTTGGCAGGTGGGTACAGTTTTTGGTTGTTTTTTTCAGACAGCGTCTGACTATGTAGTTTAGGCTGACCTTGAGCTTGAAGTGATCTTCTGTCTCAGCCACCTAAAGGCTGGGGTTAGAGGCATGCACCACTGTGCCTGGCCTGGGTAAAACTTCCGATCAGCAGAGCTCAGACCTGGCACGACATGGGTAAAGGCCGGGACGCTGTTGTACTTCCTGTAAGGCACAAGATGCCCCCGTAACAGCCCTTTGGAAGGCCAAGCCAGAAGGAGTCAAGTTTCTAGTCCAGCCTGGGTGACTTGGTGAGATTGTCTCCCAGACTTTAAAATTTGTTTTTAAAAGTGGGGCTGGTGGTATAGTTAGTGTGAAGGCTCCAGGCACTTCTGGAAAGGGGTACCATGGAGCCCACTGCAGTGCTAGGCTGGTGGCAGCTGCAGACTTGGCCCCCACAGCTCACTCTGCATCTTTCTGTTGCAGGACTTTGGCAGCCTCTCCAACCTGCAGGTCACACAGCCTACTGTTGGGATGAATTTCAAAACACCACGTGGAGCTGTTTGAATCTCTTTGCTATGCTGTAATGTCAATAAATTTGGGACAATAACTTTTGCCTGTGTTGTTCATGGGGAAAGGAGATGGAGATGAAGCAAGCAGCAGGTGCCCACTCACTGTCCTGGGAGGACTGGCTTCCATGGGCTGGGTTTGTGTCGTAGATCTGGCACAGCCTCTTGCAGGGGCTCTGAGGGAAGTCTGGGTATGGGGCCACACTTCCCACCCCTGAGCATGATCAAGTGCAGGGCTGGGCTTTGTGTCCTTGGTGCAGCCTGGAGTACTGGAGAGTGGATTGGTGGTTGGAGGGGGCCCTGGTTGGTTGCTTGGTTGGTTGGTTTTTGACACCAGGGAATGAAACTCAACAGTGCTGTGCTTTTTAGCAACATCCCAGCCCTGCTTTTGGAGATTAGAATCATCTCTAAGTTGCCCAGGCAGGACTTGTAATCATCATGCCTCAGCCTCCCAGAGTGCTGGGAGTACAAGTGTCCATCATGTGGACCCTCTCCTGACCTCAAATTTGAGCTCCCCCTACCATCACCCTAGTACTATGCCACCACAGCCAGCTCCCAGGAAATCCATCCCCTCAGTGAGTTGCTGGCACTGGGCTTGGGCCTCACAAATTTTACAAATATGTAGCATACTTTCGATAGGATTATAAACCACAAAATTATAATGAGTGCTTGTTCACCTTATGTTTACTGGCTGCTCTGTTTGCCCCACTTAACAATCATGTTCCTGTTCATATCCACAGGCACAGTTTCTGATAGATTCAGAGCCTAAGTTGGAGATGTGCTGTTGACCCCAGAGTGGTTCGTTTAGCACAGTACAGTCTGAAATCATGAACCTTAATGTTGATGCAATACTATTGCACTGTTACCCAGATAATGTCTTCTATAGCTAGTTGTATCCACATCTGGTTCTCAGTCTCTGGCCTCCTCTTCACCATGACTGATGTCAAGTTTTGGAAAATAATGCGTGGATTGTTTTGTAGAATGTCCTTCAATCTATGCATGTTTGATGTTTCTTCATATAAAAGCTGCATGTGATGGTATACATGTAATCTTGGCTCAATAGGCTGAGGCAGAAGGATCACTGAGGGTTGTTTGTTTGTTTTCTTTTTGGGCCAGTCTTGCTATGTAGTTCAGGCTACCATTGAACTCATGTAGCCCAGGCTGCCCTTGAACTTGCTTCGATCAGTCTGCCACAGCCTCCAGAGTGCTGGGGTTATTGGTCTGTACCACCTTGCCAGGCCTCTAGTTTCCAGCTAATCTGCAGGAATTTACCCTGAAAGGGTATGTTCTTGGTGCAAAGCATGTGTTGAGAGGTAGGTCTCAGTTTGTCATGTGTTTGGGATTTACTTTGAATGCTGACAGAAGTGCCTACTCCACCTTAAATTAACTCTTGTGATTCGTAAACCATGAGGTGTTTTGTTGGTACCACTGAGGATTGAGCCCAGCACTAAGCTACATTCCCAACCCTTTTTTTGAGGCTATCTCACCAAATTGCCCAGGCTGGCATCAAACTTTGGGTCTTCCTGAATAGATGAGATTACAGCTCAGTTGAGGTGTTCCAGGGCTAAGTATCCTGCTGGCTGCCAGCTTTTTCCCAGGGAGTCGGCATCCGCCGCTACTCCAAGGCAGGCCTTTGTGTTACTGTTCTACAGTGTGGCCATGCTGCCAGCCTCATTTATTCACAGCTGACTTGAGCATTGGAAGGAGGCATTCTCAGCAAATGCTCAGGCAATTTTTTTTTTTTTTTTTTTGCGGCACCGGGGATCGAACTCACCTTGCACCTGCCAGGGCAGGCGCTTAAGCCGCTGAGCCAAACTCTTGGCCCTAGTTTTTTGAGGCAGGGTCGCACTATGCAGCTCAGACTGGCCTTGCACTCGCGTTGTAGCCCAAGCTGGCCTCAAACTCACGCTTCTACCTCAGCCTCCCGAGTGCTGGGATTAAATTAGGCGTGTGCCACCACGCCTGGCTGCTCAGGCATTTTAAATACTTAATTTAGTGAAATCCTGTCTCAAAAAAAAAACCAAAACGTGAGACCACTTGGTGCAGATCTCCACCCAGGGCAGTTCCTGGATCAGAGCCTCCGGGTCACAAGGATGCAGTGGACCTTGCACCCTGAAGGCTGTAAAGCGCCTGCAAACTCCTGGAGCAAAGGTATGTTCTTGTTTTTTCCTGTTTTGTTCCTAGTTATTTTCAGCAAACAGGCTGTCTTGGTTACTTTTTACTGGTTGCTGAGACAAAACACCTGACACCCAAAATTAGGGAAGGAAAGGTTTATTTAGCTTACAGTTTTTGAAGGTTTCAGTCCACAATCAGCTGGCTCCAAGGCAGGGTGGCATGGCACAGAAACAACACTTCAGGGCAGCAGCCGAGCAAAAGCAGCCAGAGTAAAAGGGGGCAAGAGCAAGCCTCTTCTCCTTTATGTAGTACACAGGACCACCCCCACCACCACCCCCCACCCCCGCCCAGGGTGGGCGTAATATCCACAAATCTCCTTGCCTTCCTTTGCACAGGATGAGGATGTTTACAAAGTAAGACCCCTGGCTCCCTGCTGAGTCTCTCAGCAAAACTTCTGACCTCAAATTGACACAATGAACAGGTAACTGCTTGTGCTCTACACCCCAGGATGTAGAGCTGCTGCCTTAGTTAATTAAGCTTCTAGACTTCTCAAGTTGACAACGTATAAACTATAACACAGGCAAAATAACATTTTTAGCTATAAAATGAACTGAAATTGGAGACCTTAAAAATCCCACTCAAAATCAGGTGCTGGGTGCATACAGGTAATCCCAGCTACTCAGAAGGCTGAGACAGAAAGATTGCAAGTTCCAGGCTGGCCTGAGCAACTTAGACCCAGTCTTCAAATTAAGGAGATGGGTAGTGGCTCAGTGGTCCTCATATACAAAGGTGGCCCTGAGGTCAACCCCAGTACTTCCCCCACCAAAAAAAGCCCTATGGAAATGACAGAAAGTTCATATTTCCAGGTTCATAAAACTTGAGTTTTCTTGGAACCCAGAGCTATGGGCACATACTCGTGAACAGAAAGGGGAAAGAAGGACAAAACACAGACTAAACTTGTGCTTTTGAATCTCTGGCTCATGGGTTGTTCAAGCAAGGAAAGCTGTTTGCTATTGGCGAGCTCATTTCTCAGTGAGCGCTCCATCCACAGAAGGAAATGGCGAACTGTTCGCTCTTGGAGGACGCTGAGCTGAGGAGACTGGAAGGAGCAGTATCAACAGCAAGTTCAGGAATGAAACAGGTAATTCTGAGTGGTTTTCCTTGGCACTCAAGTTACCAGAGCCTGGTAGGGTGAACGCAGGAGGATCAAGGCAAATTCAAGGCCAAGCTTCGGTACCTGATGAGATGCTGTCCCAACAGCAAAAGCAAACCCAAAGAACTCATTATTCAAAGAGTCAGTGCCAACTGTGAAGAAACTAATAATTGACTCCGTGAACAGTTTTCATAGAATAGCCTTGGGCAAGAACATCGTTAGGAGAATAAATTACTAACCCTTGCCACCTGGACTGGGGTCAGCTGAGCGGAGTTTACAGCTAGATGTGAAAATACGTGTGAAATGAGGCTCATCTGGAGAAGTTGCGAGGTGTTTCACATCTCCAGCTGTGCACTGTATTGTTCACCAGCAGGTATTTCATGGAAAGTATATCTACCATGTGTTATTCGGGTATGGTACTGGGGCTTGCACCCAGGGTTTTGGCACTGTGTTGTGTCCCGTACCCTGTGTGTTTATTTTGAGACAGGTTCTCACTAAGTTGCCCAGGGTGAGCTTAAACTTGCCATCCTCCTGCCTCAGCTTCTCATAGTGCTGGGGTTACAGACATGTGCTGCTACACCTGGCTTTATTTTGAAGAAAAGTCTCATTAGATTGCCCAAGCTGAGCTTGAACTTGCAATCCCTTTGCCTGTGGCTCCCAAGTAGCTGGATTCTGTGTATTATTCAACAATGAACTTTATTCATTCTTACAAACTTGACCATCATTAAATCTAGAATTGTGGTAAGGTTTTTAAAAATTGTAATAAACATATATATACTTTATCATTTTAACCATTTTAAGTATGCAGTTGTGACAGTAAATACATTGGTTATATTGTGTAACTGTCACCATCCTCAAAACTTGTAGTCATCCCCCAGAAGAACTGTGACCCATTAAACGGCAGCTCCAGATTCCCTCTTCCATCAACCACAGGGAAGTTGCATTCAGCTTTCTCTATGAATGTGCTTATTCCTGCTACCTCCCTCTTAAGTGGGATTGTACAGTATTTGTCCTGTGCATGGCTTCTTTCACAAAGTAATGTTTTTAAGGCTCATCCATCTCATAGTATATATGTCAAAAATGTAAATTGCAGGGCGTGGTAGCACATGCCTCTGACCTCAGCATTTGGGAGGCTGAGGCAGGAGGACAACTGAAAGATCAAGGCTGGCTTGAACTATAGTGAGACTCAGTCTCAAAACAATACAAACAAAAAGTAAATTTCTTCTGTGATTGAGTAACACACCATCAGACGTGTATACCATATTTTGTTTCTCCATGTGATCACAGACCTTTGGGTTGCTTGTATGAATACCCATTTGAATCACCTCTTTCAGTTTTGAGGCTGTACAGTGGACATGGAACTGTTGGGTCATGCACTGAGTGGTCCTCGCTTTCCTTGAGGAAAGCCCATGCTGTCTTCCACGGAGCTGCATGACTTGATGTTCTTTCAAGCAGTGTGCAGGGCTCCACTTCCTTTGCGCGTTGCCCATCCTTCCTGCATCTGTTTCCTGGGAGGCACTGTCTCATGGTGATTTTATTTGCATCTCCTTGATGCTTGGTAGCACAAGTGTCTTTCCTGGAAACGTGTGCACAGTGTTGTCTGATGCACAGAAGGGTTTAATATGGATGCAGTCCATTTCGCCCATTTTTTGTTCTTTGATTGCTTGTGCTTTTGGTGTCACCTCTGAGAATCACCTGTCAGTTCATGAAGAATTCTTTTCTGAGTTTTTGGTTTTAGCTGTTATTTAAGTCTTTGATTCATTTTTGTTCATTTTCATAGATGGAGTGTGGTGAGGTCAGACTCCCCTCTTCCATGTGGAGCTCCTGCAGACCCAGCCCAACTCTTGGAGAGACCATTCCCTCCTCACTGACATAACTTGGTGCCTGTCAGATGGTTAGGTGGCCTTGGGTGCTGGGTTTATTTCGGAACTCTGAATTCTGTTCCATTGGTCCATATGTCTATCCTTATGCAAATACCACATTGTTTTGATGACTAGCTCTTTGGAAAGGTTTAAAAATGGGAGCCAGGCATGGTGACACATGTCTGTAATCTCAGTATTCAGAAGGCTGAGGCAGGAGGATTACCAGGAAGGAGTTCAAGGCCAGCCTGGGTGAAATAGTAAGACCCTGTCTCAAAATACATTTAAAAAAAAGGAAGTGTGAGCCCTCCAGCCTCTTTCCCAGTTTTGTTTTGTTTTGTAGCTATCTGGGCTCTTGCATCATACCAGGGCTGCCATAGGAAGCTGTCACAGCTGGGGCAGCTTCCACACCAGAATTGTCTTTCCACAGCTCTGGAGGCTGGAGCCCAAAACCAAGAGGTTAGTGGGCCACTGGCCCAGCTCCTGTCCCAGGCTTGTAGGTGGCTGGGTGCTCACTGTGTCCTCATGCAGTCCAGCTCTGCACACACCCTTGTGTGCCTCATCTGGCTGAATCTCCCCTTCCTGTGAGGCCCAGACAGGATTGCATTCGTGACTTCATTTACCTCAATCCTCCTTCATTCCAGGCCTCACCTCCAGTGCAGCTGCACCTGAAATGCTGGGGAATGCGGTGTAGCCTGTAATTCCAGCTTCCTTTCACTCTTTGTGAACTGGAAGCTCATAGAGTCCATGCCTGCAGTAGAGACACCGGCATTTCTGTAGGAGTCATCGTGACCTGCAGATGGTTTGGGTAGTGCCAATATCTCAACAGTGTCTTCTGTCTGTTAGCACAGATTGTATTTCCATTCGTTTAAATTTTAATTTCTTTTGGAAATAATTTGGTTTTATTATTTTATTATCTTGAGATAGGGTCTTGCTATATACTTCAGGCTGGCTTTGAACTCACTGTGTAGACTGGGCAATTCTGCCTCAGCCTCCCAGGTGCTGGAATTGTAGGTGTGCACCACCATACCCAGCTATTTATTTTTGTTGTTGCTGGGTTTTTTTGTTTGTTTTGTTTTGTTTGTTTTATTTTTTTGTTTTGTTTTTGTTTTGAAATAGAGTCTTGCTGTGTAGTTCAGGCTATCTCTGAACTCACTATATAGCTCAAGCTGGCCTATACCTCACAGTGTTCCTCCTACCTCAGCCTCCCAGAATGCTGGGATTATAGAGATGCACCACTACACCTGGCTATTTGTTTTTCATTTTTTGGCATTAGTGGAAATTGAACCCAGGGCCGTCATACTGAGCTGTATCCCCACCCCTTTTTTAACAATTTTTTTTTTTTAATCTCAAGCCAGATATTCACTAAGTTGCCCAAGCTAAGCTCCAGCTTGGGATCCTCCTGACTCAGTCTCCGGCAGAGCTTGGGTCACCATCTTCCTGAGAGGTCACCACTGATTTGAATCAGAATGGACCCAAGCTTAACTAACCACACCTGCAAACAGCCCTGTTCAAAGGAAGTCACATTGTGAGGTCCTGCAATGAGGACTTTGTCTTAGCCTATTTGCATTGCTGTGACAGAATCTCACAGACTGGGTGGTTAATAATGTTGGGGTTCTAGAGCCCGAGGGAGGGATGCTGGCGTGTGTCTGTGTCACTGCGTCCTGGGTGGCAGACGAGCAGCAGGTGGCAAGGGCCAAACTCACAAACACCCCTTCACTCCTGCAGTAGCAGAGCTGCCCTCCGTCAGGGCAGGACCCTGGTGACCTGCCCACCTCTGACAGTGTCCCCTGTCGATCTGGTGGCTGCATTGGTCAGGTTTGTACCACATGGACTGGGGCAGAGTTTATGTATTTTAGGGAAATACAATTCAACCCACTACGAGGACCCCTAGACTCAGCAATATTAGGTCTCCCGGGCTGTGAACGTGGTGTCTTCTAATTTAATTTCTTTCAATGATGTTTTGCAGTTGGTAGTGCATGAGTCTTACAGTTTTTCATTCCTAAATATTTTTACTCACTTTGATTTGATTGTAAAGGGAATTGTTTTCTGAATTTTATTTTCTGATGATTAATAATATATAGAAGTCCACAGGGAGATACCATGATCAAGAAATACATCCAATTTTTTTATAACTTTTTTTTTTTTTTTAAGTAGGATGTGGTGGCACATGCCTGTAATTTCAGTACTTGGGAGGCTGAGACAGGAAGATTACAAGTTTTGCCCAGCCTGGACTACATAGCAAGACCCCATCTCAAAAGAAAACAAATTTTTAAAAGATTATTGCAGTTGTAATGCTGGTTATTCTGACTTTCAAGCAGGGTTCTGTGGCATACATACCTGAGTCCATCCCCAGGACTGTACCCAAGTCAGTGGGCTCACTGTTTGACACATCTGTGTGAGGTCGGCCCCAGGTCATCTGGGTTAGGTGCTCTGGGGCGGCTCCATAGGGAAATTATTGATTTCAGGGCCGCACCTCTTCTCATCTGGCTCCTCGCTGTCTCTGAGGTGCTCAAGGCTCTGGGCAAAACTTGTCCTTGGTGATCACCCAGCTGTGGGGAGGGTCTTCTTTTGGTCTCCACCTGGCTCTGCCAGACCCAGCCACACTATTGGAGGGACCTGTGCCTCCCTGGTCCCCAGGGATCACACACACACACACAGCATGGCCTTGGGCATGCAACTGATTTTACATAGTCGTCTTATACCCTGCAATCTTACTGTATTTTTACATTTTAAAAATTTATCTGTCTATCTACAATACTGGGATTGAACCTAGAGCCTTTGCACTGAGCTACACCCCTGGCCCTTTTTAATTTTTTACTTTGAGCCAGGATCTCATTAAGTCACTTAGTTGTCCAGGCACTTGATTTTAATTTATAATCCTCCTGCCTCAGCCTCCCAGAATACTGGGATTACAGGTGTGCGCCATTACACTCAGCGATTCCTGCAATCTTGCTAACCCTGGCTCTTAAGGGTTTCTCAAAATCATGTGGACTTTTAAGGTTTTCTTTATGAAAGATGGTGTCCTCTGCAAATGGAGATGGTTTGGGTTTTTCCACCACTCTGGATAGCTTTTACTTTCCCTGCCTAACTGTGGGATAGGAAGGGTTAGGGCTCACATCCTTGTCTTTCTGATTTAAGGGACCATCAGAGTAAGTATGATGTCAGCGATAGAGGGTTTTGTTTGTTGATTTGGGTTTTTCTTGTATGGGAATTGAACCCAGGGCCTTCACAGAGCCGCATCCTCAGCCCCGCCTTTTTTTTTTTTTTTTTAATCTTTCAAGACAGGGTCTCACTAAATTGCCCACATTAGTTTCAAACTTGTGGACTGGGATTACAGGCATGTACCCTGTAGGTTTTTGGAGAGGCCCTCTATAGCGGAAATTCCCTTCTGTTGTAGTTTATGATTATAATGAGGTCATCAATAATTTTTTTAATCATGAAAGAGTGTTCAGTTTTATCAAATGCCTTTTTGGTGCCTGTGGATCTATTAAGTGGCTTTGTCCTTTTACCCACCAGTACAGTTGTGTTAGCTGGCTTTCTTTTCCTGTCACAGATAGCTGAGATGATCAGATAAGGTCAAGGAAAGGGTTATTTGGCCCACAGTCTGGGGTTTGGGGTTCAGTGGTCCCTCTTTGGAATCTGCAAGGAGAAAGGACATGGTGTGGACTGCAGTGGAGCAGGGCTGACCACCCATGGTGGTGGGCAAGTGCCCCTGCCCCAGTGCCCTGAGACCTCCTGTGGGCCACCAAGTCACCCCCCTCATGACACCAAGCTGGGGACCATGACTTGAACACAAGGGCTTCACAAGTACACCTGTGACCCAACCCAAGCAACAGTGTTGCCCTGGTTAATCCTAGATGGTGAGCCCATCCTGCATTCTGAGTCGACCACCTGTCTGTGCCATAGAATGGGTTTAAGGAAGCACTCTGCCCCTGAGCTGTGACTCCAGCCAGTATAGTCATTTTCTATGTCGTTGTATTCTGTTTGCTTGTGTTGTGTTGTGTTTGAGACAGGGTCCTGCTATACAGCTCAGGCTGGCCTTGAATTTGGAAAGATCCTCCTGCCTCAGCCTCCCAAATTTTGAGATTATAGGTGTGCATCACCACACTCAGCTGTTTGCTTGTATATTGTAGAGGATTTTTATGGCACTACTCACAGGATATATTGGTTTAATTTTTGTAATAGCTTTGTGTCTTTCTGGTAGTGGCATAATACTGGCCTCATAAATTGAGTTGGGAGGTATTCCCTCTTCTCTTCTATGAAGATCTCAGGAATGACTGGTGTTAGTTTCTGTTTTCAACATTTGGTAGAAATCAGTGGTAAAGCCACCCGGTCCTAGGGCTTTATGGTAAAATATGTAAATACTAATTCTGTCTCTATTTGTTACAGTTGTATCATTTTACATTTCTTACGGAGTCTCTTCTATTTGTGTCTTTCAAGGAATTTCTACATTGGTTTCACCTGGGTTATCCAATGTGTTGACATATATAATTATTCATAGTATTCCCTGATAATAATCCTTATTTCTGTAAGGTTGGCTGTAATGTCTTCTATTTCATTCATGATTTTGGCAGTGTAAGTCCTCTACTAGTCAACCTCAATGTTTGTTAATTTGTTCTTCAAAGAATCAACTTTTGGCTCCATTAGGTTTTCTCTTTTTTTTTTTCTTTTTGTGGTACTGGGGATTGAACCCATGGCCTTTGCACTGAAGTACACCTCTAACCCTCTTTTAGTTTTTATTTTGAGATAGAGTCTTGTCCAGGTCAGGCTCAAATTTGCAACCCTCTTGCCTCAGCCTTCCAGGGTTCTCGTATTATAGGCTGCACCACCATCCCTGGCTCATTTCTTTTTAGATATGTGATTTCCAGCTATAAATTCTTCTTAATGTTTTCAATTCATAAATTTCAATCTACTGTATTTTGATTTTTACTCATCTGAAAATATTTTATAATTTCCTTTGAGACTTATTCTTTGATTTACTGGTGATTTAGGGTTGCATTGTTTAATTTCCACATAATTGTGTATTTCCAAGTTTTGTTTTTTTGTTTTGTTTTGTTTTTTTGTACTTTTTATTACCAGGTTTGTAGTACATAACAGTTACATTCATCATGGGGAGTTGGAACATGTAGATAACACATTTTAATTATCTTTATGGTCCCTTCCCCTCCCTAGGTTTTCATTTTGTTACTTTTAATTTCATTCTGATTTGCCAGGGAACCAGCTTTGTCTGTTCATTCTTTAAACAAGTTGAGAACTGGTGGCCCAATGAATGATCTGTCTTGGGAAATTTTCTACATGTACAACAAGAATGTGTCAATTTCTGGTGTTGGATTCAGTGTTCACTGAATGACCTTTAAGTGTAGTTGGCTTATTCTGTTGTCAGATTCAATATTATTATGATTATTATTTTGTAGTGCTGGGGGTCAAACTTTCTTCACTCATGCTAGGCAAGCATTCAATCACTGAGCTATACTATTTCCTTATTGATCTTTGGTCTATTCTGTCCATAATCGGAGGTGTCAGAGCTAGAGATGTAAAAACAGTTGTATGACACTTTCCTAGAGTACCCAGGCCCTGGGTTTGACCTCCTGAACACCACATACCACACAAGATTCTAGTAATTATTGTTTAATTTTCTAATTCTACCTTCAATTCTATCAGTTTTTCCTTCATGGTACTATGTTTTTAGGGACACATTACGGATTCATTTATAATTGTTACATCTTTCTGATAGACTGACACTTTTATCAGTACCAAATGTCCTTTGTCCCTACTAACTTTTTTTTTTTTTTTGGAAGTGAGGTCTTCCTGTGTTGCCCAGACTGACCTCAAACTCCTGGGCTCAAGTGATCCTCCTGCTTCTGCCTCCTGAGTAGCTTGGACTTATATACACTGTGCCTGGCATAACAATTTTTGTATTGAACTTATTCTTTGATATTAGTTTTTGCACTTCTTTCAGTTACTACCTGAATGGTATCTGAATCTCTTCCCATCCTTTTAGTTTGAACTTTTTTTTTTGTATTGGAAACTGAAGTGTATCTCTTGTAGAATGCATATGGTTTGATGTTTTAAAAATGCATTCTGATAATCTCTACCTTTATTTGGAATATTTAATCCATTTATATTTAATGTAATTCCCAGTAAAGCAGAATTTTTATTTTCTTTTCCTTTTGTCCACTTCCCCCCCCATACATTTTATGTGTTTTTGATGTTCTAGTTCTCCATTACTGCCTTTTTTTGCATGAGACATATTTCTCTACTGTACCATTTTAATTAACTTGCCATTTCTTTCACTGTGTATTTTTTTTTAATTTTATTTTAAAGATAGTAAAATCCAACAAAACAGAATAAAGTCAATCAAAACAAAGCAGTAGAACTGGTAACAGAACTTCAAAGCAAGATACTAGGGAAACAAAAGCTACTATAGTATATCTTGTTATCTTCACAATAGTTGACCATTCCACCAGGTATAGTAAAATCAAACCAAAAACAAGACAGTAAAACCAATAAAAACAGATTATGAAATAAAGAAAAAAAAAATTAACCAGAGTAAAGCAAAACAATGAGAACAAGATTGGGCCTCAAAGACAAGACAGAAGGAAATCCCCCATATTTGCTACATTGCATACTGTCATCCTCCCAAGAGATGCTCAGACTGCTGGCCCCAGGCCTGCAAAATCAACCAAACAATACAAGCATTTAGTTGCTTTATGTACCTTAGTTGCTATCAACTTAGCCAGTGCTCCAAACCAGCAGGTTGCTTACCGGGGGCTGGGGTGGGGAGGTTCTTGATTTTCAGCTCTCGCACTGGTAGGTGCATGGGAGGCACAGATCTTTCTCTTCCTGGAGTCCACACTGGTTGTGCCACTCACCAGGAAGACAGGCTAGTTGTCTTCTGGTTGGAACCTCCCTGACCCAACATGGCGGGTTCTTGGGAGGCACTGATCATTCTCTTCCTCCACTGTGTATTTCTTAAGTTATTGTCTCTGTGTTTATCATTGATACTACAAATAACATCTTACTACAATCCAGCTCATCTTGATACCCACCTTACTTCAACAGTACACAAAACCTTGCTCTTATACAATGTTGTTTTTGCTTTTGTTACCATACACATTAAATCTTTATACATTCTGTTGTGTGCTTGTACACACAAATTTACCAGTTTCCCTTTTGCAGTTGTCTTTTACTAGGACAGGCAAGGACTGAGGATGTGGCTCAGTGCAGGAGCACTGTTAGCTTCTGATTCAGTGCCCAGCGCTACAAAAAGATGAAAATATTCAAGTTAAATGAGAGGGCTCGGGTCATTGGGAGGAGCAGAAGTGTCTTCTCCTGGGGGCTCCCGCCTAAGACGCGGCTGGCTGCAGCTGACCACACTCCGTGGTGCCTGTTCAAGGCTGGCTCGTCCTGTCGCCATTGGAGGAGAGACAGCGTCTCAGACCTTTGGGCAAGCTGCAGGACCACCGACCTCATGGACCATGACCGTGGGCCGTGATTGCCGTGGCTCAAAGCCAGTTCGTCCACACCTGTGGCCTCCTGTGAGATGCTCACACCCAGCCTGCCCTGGGGATCCAAGGAGCGTTGGCTCTATTGATTGCCGCTCTCCAGGTGCCCGCTGGGTCCTTCCCCTGGGCAAACTCTGGTGCTGCAGGGACCCCACTGTCTTAGCCAGCCTGAACCTCCCATCCCCCATGGCCCATCTGCTCCAGCGTGTCCTGATTCTGACCCAGCATCTCCTCGGTTATTCTGATTTTAACCTCCGGACTTTCAACTGCACAAGTGATTGAATATTCAGGCATGGGCCACCATGACTGCCAGCACCTTGGGAGACTGAGGCAGGAGGATCGCAAGTTCAAGTCCCACCTTTGCAGCAAGGCCAGGAGGTAGCGTGGTGCAAAGGTTTGGTACCCAGGCCTAGGGTGGGGGAGATTGAAGGTGAAGGGGACGCATCACAGTTTGGGAAGTCAGAAGAGTCTCGGCAGGAGGTGAGGGGCTGAAACTCCCCACTTCTGGAGGCCTAGTACGTTCAGGCCCCCAGGTCCCCTCCAATGTTGCATTTCCTCCCCACACACGGCCCACGCTGCTCTGGTCCCCGGCGACTTGGCGCATGAGACTCCCACTTGGAAACCAAACCAGATAGGACAGAGCACTTCCTGCTGAGAGGCCCAGCCTGCAGGGTCTAAAACCGGCGCAAGTCCAAAGTCTGGCCTTATAGGAAATTCAAGTTTGGTGTGCTGCCTTTTCCACTGTGAGCTGATGGATATTCTCTTCATGGTTTCTTTGCTTCCTTTCATGTTTCTCAGTTTTAACACATGAACATATTAAAGAGTTTCTTACCTGCTGTGTGGAAGCTGAGACAGGAGGACTCCATGTACCAGGTCAGTCTGGACAACTGAGGGAGAGCCTGTCTCAGAATTTAAAAAAGAGGCCACTGGGGAGCTCAGTGCTCCCTAGGTTCAGCCTTCCTACTTCGAGGGGAACAGAAACCCAGTCTGGTGGTGCACACCTGTAATACCAGCGCTCTGGGAGGCTGCAGCAATTTAGATCACTAGGGCAACTTGGAGACTTAGCCAGACTCAGCCTCCCACGGTGCGGGGACCACAGGCATTTTGAATCTCATTTTGCATTGTGCTTGTTTCCCACTGACCAAGACAGCTCAGCAATTTCTTCATATTTGCACATGACAGATTTCATTTTGTTTAAGTTACAGAACTTTTTAAAAATGACAATATTTTTAGAGCAGTTCTGGGTCATAATAGGTGACAGGAGAAGAAAGGACTCAGAATTCTCTGCCCAGCCCCACCCAAACCCCGCTGCCACTCACAACGTCCCCCAGGTTCACGCCAGCGTGTGGACCCGCCCATCGCACCACAGGTGAGGCCTCGGGCTCGCATTACTCCACGCCTCTGCTCGTGCGCATGCGTGAGCGTCCAAGTCCTCTTCGCGCCGTGCTCCCACAGGCCGGTACCCAGTGTTCCCCTTGTTGCACCGCCTGGGAAGAATTGGGCATCGCCACTTTTAGATACTGGGGCTCCTTTACATGTGTAGTGGGGACCAGTTGGTCAGTCCGTCTTGTCTGTCTGTCTGTCTGCTTTCCTTGTCTCTGCAGTCATGGGAGTTGAGCCCAGGGAGCTACACTGACCTACACACTCAACCCTAAACATGTTTTAAAATTTTGAGACAATCTCACCAAGCCATTAAGTTTCCCAGGCTGCCCTGGAATTTGCGATCCTCCTGCCTCAGCCTACCTCCTGCCTCAGCCTACGAAGTGCTGGGGTTACAGATGTGCACCTCCACACCTGACCTCTTGGGGTTTTCATGGAGTATTTAATAGGATTTCATTTTCACTCCTTTCTCAGCGTATCAATTAAAATTCTCCCCCACCCTCCACTTTTTCAGTAGTTACTCTAGAGTTTGCAATACACATTCACAAAAAGTCCAAGGCCATTTTTCAAGAATACTGCACCACTTAAGGGGGCCCGTGAGCATCTTCTAGTAGCAGAAGAGTCCTGCTGCCCCCCGCAGCTCCTGTGGCCGGCTGGCACCCCTCTCACACAGAGGCCTCCATCAGTGTATGTATTGTAGGTACCTAAGAACACATCGGTTAATACATTGCTGCTCTTACTTTAAGCAAACTGCTGTGTTCAATTCATTAAGAGTAAGAGAAAGTTTTCTTTTGCTTTCACTCAATTACCGGTGCGGGTTGAGGAAGATCAGGTCCGACCCGCATCATTTTCCTTCTTTCTAGAGCACTTTTACCACTTCTTGGAAGGCAGGCAGGTTGTCTTCCGACAACAGATTCCTTCATTTTCCGTTTGTCTGAGAAACTTTATTTCTGCTTTTTTCTTTCAGTGTGGCTCGCAGCCCAGGGCTCACACAGGCTTAGCATAGCTTTCCCACAGGGCTGCCGAACTCGGGCCCAGCCACCCGCTTTTGTCGTTGGCATTGTTTGTTCGTTTATGTGGTTCTTCGGATTGAACCCAGGGCCTTTGTACTGTGTTGCAGCCCCAGCCTTTTGTCTTGTTTCTTTGGAGACAGCCTCTTACTAAGTCACCAAGTTGCTCAGGCTGGACTCGAACTTTCTTTCCATCCTCCTGCCTCAGGCTCCCAGAGTGCTGGAATTAAAGCCACGCACTCCCCACACCCAGCTCCTTTCCTTCAGAAGTTTCATTTTTCAGGCTCTAGAAGTCTAGATTGATGGTTTTTCTCCACTCAGACCTTTGCTGTTTCACTCCACTCTCTTTTGGTTTGGTTTTGGTTTTTTGAGACAGGGTCTTGAACTCGAGGCAATCCTCCTTCCTCAGCCTCCTGAGTGCTGGGGTTACAGGTGCGCACCACCGCACCCACTCTCTCTTCTTGCACGAATAGTTTTTAAGGAGAAGTCAGGTGTGATTCTGATCTTTACTGTCCCACAGACACACACGTAATGTTCTTCCTGCATCTCTAATTCTCTTGAGTCTGAGGAGGATTAACTGATGCTGGGATCTGACTCCTGCAAGATTCCTGTGTTGGAATCTCATCAAACAGGTGAGGGTCTAAGGGGAGCCCTCACAGGGGCTCAGGGCCTCATCCAAGGGCTGAGTGAGTGCGGTGTGACCTTTCCCGCCACGTGGAGACATGGAGTGCAGGAGCAGACAGCAGCCCTCCATGGATGCCTGTCCTGTTGGCATCATCCACAGCCCCGAGGGGCGCATGACTGGGTGCTCTCATTTCCCAGGTTCAAGTCTTGGCCACGGGGGCACCAGTGGACTGAGTCAGCCTGGGTGCAGGGTTCTCCATTGACCTGTTCAGTGTTTCCTGAGTTTCGTGAATTTATTTTGGTGTCTGACATTAATTTGGGGGAAATTCTTTCTTTCTTTCTTTCTTTCTTTCTTTCTTTCTTTCTTTTTTTTTTTTTTTTTTTTTTTTTTTTTTTTTTAATTTTTGGTTTAATCAGTCTTGCTGTGGAGTTCAGGCTCACCTTAAGCTCACTAGGTAGCCCATGCTGACCCTGAACTTGTGGCGATCCTCCTGCCTCTGCCTCCTGAGTGCTAGGATCACAGGTGTACACCACCATCCATGTTTGCCTCATTTATTAGTGTTTCAAATATTGCTTCTCTTTCTTTCTTCTCCTTCTGGGAATCCCCTTTGCGTATCTGTCACAGCCTCTGAAACTGCTCGCCATCCTTGGAAAGATCATCCAGGCTTATTATTGTTGATGTTCGGTTTTCTGAGGTTTCTGTTGATTCCTCAGGCTGACAGGGTCTTTTCCCGGCCACATCGTCTTCTCATCAGCCCATTGCATTCACTCTTCAACTCTCTTACACTGTTTCTGCTGTGACTTTTCAAGGGAATTTTCCTGGTGTTTGCTGAGTTTTAAAGCACATGGAGTAGGGTCTGCTCTCTCCCTGGCCACACAGCACCCCAACAGTTTCCCCACTTTGCTGATATTCATTCCCATGGCTGCTCTTGTTCCCGAGTCTGCCAAGGAAGCTTCTCTTTCTCCCTTCCTTCCTTCCTTCCTTCCTTCCTACCTTCCTTCCTTTCTTCCTAGTATTGGGAACTGAAACCAGAGTCTCAAGCATGATGGCAAAGTGCTCTACTGCTGAGTTATGTCTCTACCACTTTTTAAATTTTTTTTAAAGAGTGTCTCACTGAGTTGCCCAGGCTGGCCTCAAACCTGCAATCCTCCTGCCTCAGCCTCCTGAGGAGCTCAGGTTACAGGCTTACATTACCATGCTCGGCTGTAGGTCACGATCTCTGTGTTTACCTGTTGGTGTCTGGTTTTGGAGACAGCATTTGACCCTACATCCTCACCTGCTACAGATCCAGGAGGAGTTGTTTTTATAGGCTGTTCCACTTTTTACTTGGTAGAACCGAGGGGGACCTCTGAGTTCCTTGTATGCAGTCTTAAGAGTCTTGTTAATGTGTCTCACTGCAGGGTGTCCCATTACATGGTGCATCACGTCTAGCCCCTCGACGTCCTTAACATGTTTCTGCTGGCTTACACCACTGGTGGTACAAACAGGTCTAACCACTTTTATCAGTCTTTTTACTAAACAAATTATTAAAAAGCCGCCGATGGGGACAGTTGTGCATGAACCACCCAAGGTTCAAGCTTCCCTGGCTGCAAGCCATATGAACTGTGACCCTGTTATGAGTGTGTTAAATGACACATTTGACCTGTTTTCAGTTTTGTTGACATCATTTCCCACATGTATGAGAATCCCTTCAGGCTGAAATTCTGGAATCTTAATGTTTGAATTTGCATTTCTTGAATGGCCAGTGATATTGAACACTTTTTATGTATTTATTGGCCATTTGTATTTCTTCATCTGAGAAATATCTATTCATTTCAGATGCCCATTTTTTAAGTTGAATTTTTTAATTTGGGGGGGATCTAATTTTTTTGAGTTCTTTATATATTCTAGATGTTAGTCCTTTGTCAAAGGAAGTAGCTGGCAAAAATCTTTTCCTATTCTGTAGGTTATCTCTTCACTCTGTTGGTGGTTTCCTTTGTTGTGGCAAAGCTTTTTAATTTAATGAAACACCATTTTCCTAAATACTTTAATGGTCCTAACTGATGGTTGGAGTGTAATGTTTAGGAACATTGTTTTGGGTATTTGAAACATTTATGCAAATGATGTCATAGTGTATCTTTGCCTTTCTTTTTTCTTGTAAATCTAACAGTTGAGGCTTGCTTTAGGAAATCTTTTCGTTCTTTCATTTTAAGAATTTTTATGTATTACTGGAAAATAAAATCATATATAAGGTGCACAACATGATGTTTTGAGATACATGTATGTTGTGCAGTGATCACTACAATCAAGCTATTGAACATGTCTATCACCTCATGTACTTAGCGCGATTCTTACTTTCCTCCACTTAGAAACATTTTATAATAGCACAAGTCAAAAAAATACTCTTAATATATACATATGTACACATACACACAGCCTCTTGCTTCCAGAGATAGGTTAAAACAGTTAAGATCATTCTAGATGATTTCTTGCTATCTCTATGTGCATTTTAAAAAATAAACTGGCAGTGGCCATACATACTGTTCTGTACTCTGCTGTTTCACCTAATGGCATGAAGTGGATACCTTTTCACCTCAATAAATTTGTATCAGCATCATGATTTCTTAATGATGAACTTAATAACCTTTAAAGTCACCCCATTACCTTCTCTCAGTTCCTTCCCCCTCCCCCTTATTCCCTTCTTCTTATCCAGTGATAATCTCCCTCTACTTTTGTGCCATCCTTTTTAGATTCCACATATTATGGAAAATGTGTGATAGATGTCTTTCTGAGACTGTCTGGCTTACTTATTCCATTATGGATATATGCCATATTTTCTTTACCCATTCATTTGTTGATGGGCACACAGGCTGGGTCCATACTTGACTATTGTTAAATGTGCCACCATAAACGCAGATTTGTAGGCATTCTGATCATATTCTGACTTTAATTCCTTCAGGGATATGCCAAGGAGTGGTATCGTTGGGTCATATGGTAATTCTAGTTTTAGTTTTCAAGGAACCTCCATACTGATTTCTATAGTCATTGTACTAATTTACATTCCTACTAGCAGTATAGGACAGTTTTTTTCTATCACTATTTACTGTTTTTTGTATTCATTCTGGTAGCCATTCTAACTGGGGTAGGATGAAATTGCAGTGTAGTTTTTTTTTTTAAATAAAAAATGAAAAAAGTAAAAACAATCATACAGAATTTCAAAACAGAATATTAGGGGATTAACAATGGTTAATGTGTTGCGTATTGTTGTTTTCAAAGTAGTTGTTTGGATTACCAGACATGTATAAAAAAATGATCAAATAATGAAAGCACAAACTGTTCTTTTTGTTGGGCAAACAGAGACTAGTAGTTTAATTATCTATCATATATGTATATATATATATATATATTCTTTTATCCTTTCCCCCATTCCAGTTGTTCCTTCTCTTTTTAGCCATTTCTTACCCTCTCACTTTCACAAAATTTATTGTACATTTTGGATCTCACTAACTCCTTCAGTTTTTTATACTAGGAAGACAACACAGTGTTCACCTTTGTGAGTCTGAACTATTTCACCTAGGAGCATGGTCTCAAGTTGTATCCATTTACCTACAAGAGCCTCGTGATTATCCTTCATTATAGCTGAGTAACTTTCCATTGTATAAAAATACCTTATCTTTCTTATCCATTCCACAAGTTGATGGGCAACCTACCCCTGCTTTTTCTGGTTCTGTGTCACATGGAGCGTTGTTTTCTCTCCTTTGACTTTCAGTCTATGAATTTCCTTTCCAGTTAAATGTGTATCTTTTTTTTTTTTTTTTTTTTTTTGGTACCTCAAGCTTGCCAAGTGTGCCACTGAGCTAAATCTCTGGCCCTTAAATGTGTATCTTTTTTTTTTTTTTTTCTTTTTTCCTGTACCGGGGATTGAACTCACAACCTCGCGCCTGCCAGACAGTTGCTTAAGTCACTGAGTCAAACTCCCGGCCCTGGTTTTTTGAGGCAGGGTCACACTGTGTAGCTCAGGCCGGGCTTCCTTAAATGTGTATCTTATACACAGCATATTAATGGATCTTGTTTCCTGATCCACTCTGCCTGTGTTTCTTTTTATTGGTGAATTGAGGCCATCTGCAGTGTAGTTTTGATTTACATTTCCCTAATGGTTAAAACACTGAACATTTTTTTTCACATGCTTATTGGCCATTTGCACTTATTTTGAGAATGTGTTTGATTAGGGGCTTCTGTGTGTGTGTGTGTGTGTGTGTGTGTGTGTGTGTTCAAAATTCATTTACATTCTAGATGTTAATTCTTTGTCAGAAGAGCAGCTTCCAAAGATTTCCTACCATTCTGTAGGCTCTTTACTCTGTTGGTTGTTTCTGTTGCTGTACAGAAACTTTTTAACTGGACGTCGGCCCATGTGTGATTCTTGTTGTTATTTCCTGCGCTACTGGAGTAGTGAGGAAGTCTTTGTGCCTATGGCCTCAAGTCTTTCTTCATGTTTTCTTTTATCAGTTGCAAAGTTTGAGATCTCGTCCCTAAGTCTTTATTTTGGTTTGATTTTTATACAAGATGAGACAGGGACCTAGTTTCAGTCTTCTACATGTGGTGATCCAGCTTCCCTAGCACTTTTTAGAACAGAGGTCGCCTTTCCTCCAGTGCATGTTTTGGCTCCTGTGTCCAGAACCAGATGGTTGGACTTGGATGGTTTTGTTTCCATGACCTCTATCCTATTCCACCGATCTGTGTGTCTTTTTGATACAATGGCTTTTGTAGTATAATTTGAAATCGGTATTGTGATATCTCTAGTTTCTTTTGCTCAGGATTGCTTCAGCTATTCTGACTCATTTCTACGTTAATTTTAGGATTTAAAAAAAATTTAGTTCTGTGAAGAATGTCATTGGAATTTGATGGGGATTGCATTGAATGGGTAAATCACTTTTAGTAATGTGGGCATCTTAATTATATTAATTCTGCCAATCCATGAACATGCAAGGCCTTCTTTTCTTCTGGTTTTCCTCAGTGTTCTGTAATTTTCATGGTAGAGGCCTTTCACCTCCTAGTTAAGGTTGGTTTCTAGGGGGGGTGTATGTTTGTGTGTATGTATGTGTGTGTTGTGATGAAATTGTTATCCTACTTTCTCACATGACTCATTTTTGGAGTATAGAAAAGCTATTTGTTTTTTTAAATGTCGATTTTCTATCCTGACATCTTTGCCTTTTCATTTTATATTATTTATAAGCTTTTCTCCAGTTGACATCTGTAACTCTACTTCATTCTTGTAATGGCTACATAGTCCCTGTAGTTATTTGCTGCTGTGTAAGGAATTATCTCAGAATTCACTGGCCTGAGTGTTGTGGACTGAAAACTGATGGTCAAGTTAAACACCAGCTGAACTCAGTCAGTGTGGTGCTGAGCGTGGATGGCCCACCTGAGGACTGTTGCCAGCATAAAAAGGAGACCTGGAGAGGAAAAGTAGCATTGTGGGTTCTCCTAAGTATTGTTGTTGTTTGGAGCTGTTGGTTCTCCTGGAGGAGTTTGTCATGCTGGCTCCCCTGATATGAACTTGGCTGTTCTCATCAGAGGAGCTCGGGACCTTGTCACTGAGAATGGCTGTGGTTCACTTTGGGGGAGCTCTAGTCCTTACTTCAAGCATCACTTCCTGGCTCCAGAGGGGAAGATGTGTGCTGTCTAATCGCAAGGAGAAGCTTGTCATGCTGGCTTCCTGATATGAACTCTGGCTGTTATCATCATCAGAGGAGCTCGGGATCTCACTGTTGCTAAGGATGGCTGTGGTACTTTTCGGGGGAGCCATGGTCCTATTTTGAGCATTACTTTTTAGCTCCAGTGCAGATCCCTCAGCCTACTGGCACAGATCTTTCATCCTGCTGGCACAGACTCTAGTTTCCACTGCTACCTTTGGGCCTTCCCAGTGCAGAGTCATGAAACAGACTTGTATGAATTACTGTCATGGGCTCTAGGCCTCCAGTTGGACTCATGGGGGCACTGTCATGGGCTCTAGGTCTTCAGCTGGACTCATGCAGGTTATTGCCATGGGATCCAGACCCTTGGTTAGGTTTTCTAGGTCTTTAGTGCATGAACGGATTTCCTGCACTTTGTATTTGGCTCCTTGGGTGACCATTATAAATTACGTGTCCTGCATGTAATTGTTTTCCTTGAAACCCCTGACTACAACAGTGAGCATTAACTGCCTCACAGTTTATGTGGGTCAGGGACCCAGGTGTGACTTAACTGGGCCTCTGGGCTCAGATTTTCTCACAGGGCTAACCTCAAGCCATTATGGGAGGAGTGGTCTCATGGGTGTGTGACTGGGTGGGACCTGCTTCCCCTCCTTGCTGGCTGTAAACTGCAGGCCACCCACAGTTCTTTGTCACATTGAAAGGGAATTTAAAAATTTAAATAAAAGCCTACCAAGACCAAGTGGACATGTCCTGACCAACCTGATAATAAAACATTCCTTCTTTTGTGTAAGTTTGTCTTATAGATGGCCTTAAAATGTAACAGGACATTTCTTCCTCTGTATAACCCACGCTTTGTATAGCCGATGGCCAAACAATGTAACCTAAAACGTTTAAACTCCCTTAGCAACCCAAGGTGTCACCCAACCTTCCAGTCATAATGCACTGAATCTGACTCTCTACCTCCCCTTTGTCTTCCCCATAAAAGCCCTGAAATCCCGCTGGGCAGGGCTGACGCTTTGGGAGAAATCCCAGTCAAGCCCACTAGTGTAATAAACTGCCTTCTAAACCTCCTCAGTGCTATTTCTTCCCATGTTTGGTCTGTTTTCTGCAGTGTGAGCCTCCCCGAGGTGGCTCTCAATGTGACAGTCTGCTGCACTGGACCAAGGCAGCAAGAGTAAGAGGATGTCATCATCTGTGGTGGGTTGGCAAACCCACTGCAGTGACTGTCTGTAGTGTTTCCCCAAAATTTAACAGCGTGACTTCATCTGCACGTGCTCTCTGTAGATAAAATTAGTTAAGGACTGTGACTGGTGTCCTTCTAAGATGAGGGGACAAATGCATTGAGAGAGGAAGGTGGCGTGAAGAATGGTGCACCTCCCAATCAAGAGACATGACCAGGGGCTAAGAATTAGCACCAGATGGTTTCTCCTCCTTCACAGCCTGTTGACACCTTGCCTTCAGATTTCTGGCCCCAGCAATATGATAATACATTTACATTTTATTAAGCCATCCGAATTTGTTATGGCAGCCTTTGGAAATTAATACATCTGCCTTTGGTAGCCAAGTCTTAGAAGCAGCATTCGATCAGTTTCGCCATGGTTTGTTGGCTACAAAGAAGTCCACAGGTCCAGCTCAAAGCCGGGAGCCTCAGTGGGGAGGGATCATCGGGAGCCACTTTAGAAGCTGTCTACCTAGTGCGCCAGAATCTGAGTATAAAGCCAGAGTTTCTTACCCCTTCTCCTCCTTAGCACATTATAAACTGCCCCTCCTGTTTCACCACGACAGAATTTAGTGAATATTCTCCAACATGCCTTGTACATTTGCAAGCTTCTCTAGATCTAAAATTAAAGTTGCTGAAGTAGATTTTTCCAAATTGCCCTCCAAAGTGATTGCACCAATCATGTTCCTACTGTTGTTTGAATATGAATAAATTTTCTCATATTCTCATCAACAATTGGTACAACCAGATTTAAAAACTGACTGATCTGAAGGATGTAAAATACCTTTTTTTGCCCTTATTATAGGTGTTTAAAAATATATTTTGGGTACAAATACTTTAGTATTCTAGACTAAACTAATACTTTAGTTTTTCTAGGTCATCTTTACCTGTGGCATGCTTTTAAGGTTGGTTTGTATCTTTTGTCATATAGTATATAACTTTTTTTGTTTTGTTTCATTTGAGACAGGGTTTGCTATGCAGTTCAGGCTGGCCTTGAACTCACTTTGTAGCCCAGACTGGTCTTGAACTTGCAGTGATCCTCCTGCCTCAGCCTCTTGAGTGCTAGGATAACAGGTGTGTGCCACCACACCTAGCAAGTCTAACTTTATAGATACTTCTTAAGCACTTTTTAAAGCTTTTGGTGTCATTTTAGGAATATTTTCCACATTTCAATTTCAAAGGTATTTTTTTACATATGATTTAGAATTGATTCTGTGCGTATTGTATTTATACTTGTACTTAATTCTGCCATTATCTTTTGTAATTCATCTCATATCCATTTTTTATTGTATTAATTGCTATGGTCTATGTTCCTGTGTCCCCAAGTCTCATGTAATCATGGCATGGACAGGGCTGAGTCTGGCATTCATGATTGGTTTGTTGTCCGGCGCTGGGATTGGTGATGAGTGCTGCATCCACCCAGGGGTGGAGCTGACATACAGCGTAAGGGCGGGAAGAAGGCATGTTTTTCTCTCTTGCCGGTTCACCTTACTGTTGCGGCCACCATGAATGGCGGCCCCGCCATGCCACGCTTGCCTTGGAGCTAACTGAGTCTGGACTGAAACCCCCAAGAACTGTGAGAAATAAACCTTTCCTTCCCTAAATCTGGGCATCAGGAATTCTGTCTTAGCAACGAGTGAAAAGACATTAATCAACTTTTTTCTCTTTGCTTTCCTTTTTGTGTTCTGAAGTTCCATACTTTTATTCCTTTGACAGTTCCCAAACTTTCTAGTTAAATGTCTAAAAGAAAGTCTCCTGACCATTTCAACTTACCTTTTATACATCTGCTTCCCACCAATCCTGATAATGTGAGTTATTTTCCCCCTGCTCAGTATACTCTAGTTTTGTCCAGATGTTTAGCAATTGTTGTTCACCATTGCTTTCTATAACCTACCTCTTCTTACTGGATTTATTTGCTTTTCAAGACAGTCTTGCTGTGTAGTTCAGGCTGGCCTCAAACAGCAATCCTCCAGCCTCAGCCTCCTGAATGCTGGAATACCAGGTGTGCACCACCACACTTGGCTGGATTCATTTTAGAGAAGGGTCTTTTAGCTGTTCTTTACACAGGGGTTTGTTTGTAATTAACTCTCCATATGTCTGAAATAATTTTTATTTTGGCTTCACTCTTGAAAGGCAGTTAAGTAAGCAATCCTAGGTTGACAATTTTCTTAGGTATCCAGTGTCTTTTGATTGTTACAAATGATGTCTAGTGGAAGTCGCCAGTGCCTTTCTGAGGGACATGTGTCTTCTCACAGCTTTTGTATTTTTCTCATTTGTGTTCAGTGGTATAGTTTAAGTATGTTGTGTGGGTTTGTCTTACCCATTGCTTGTTTGGGGGCCACCAAACGACCATGTGTTAAAGCCTTTGTTCCCAGCTTGGAGCTACTGGAAACTTTTAAGAAGCAGGACCTCTTGGGAGGTGACCCGGTCACTGAAAGCGTGTTTTTAGGGGAACAGGGGAACCCCTAGTCATACTTCTTCCCCACCAGAAGGGCAGCTTTGCTCTGTCACACTCCCCACTGTGATGGTGGCCACAGGCCTGAGGCCATGGACAAAGCCCCTAAAACTGTGAGCTGAAACCAGCTTCCGCTCTGTGGTTTGCTCTCTCAGACCTAGTATGTTCCAAGGCTGGGAAGCAGGGTAAACCTCGCACCCTGCTGGGGGTTCAGTGTGCTGCTCAGCCTGAGGCCTTGTGTCGTGAATGTGAAGCACTCAGTCTTCTCTGGTCGTGCCTGTTTTTCTCCTGTTGGGACTTCATTAGACACATTTTGAGGCATTTCACTCTACCCTTGTATTTTAGCTATTTCATATTTTCTATGTTTATCTCCGTGGCATTCTAAATGTGCCCTGGAGTCATCTTCCTGTTGACGTATCCTATGTCAGAGCTTTGTTTGCATTCATGACTACATTTTTCATCTCTAGAATGTTGATGTAGTTTTTTCATGTCTTTATCCTTTTTTTTTTAAGGATAGTAAAATCCAACAAAACATAACAGAATGAAGTCAATCAAAACAGCAGTAGAACTGGTACAGAACTTCAAAGAAAGATACTATGAAAACAATAGCTACTATAGTATATCTTGTTATTTTCAGAATAGTTGGCCTTTCCAACAGGTATAGTAAAATCAAACCAAAAAAACAAAAACAAAAACAAAAAACAATAAAACCAATAAAAACAGAGTATAAAATAAGGCCAAAAAATTAATCAGAATAAAGCAAAACAATGAGAACAGTATTGGGCCTCAAAGACAAGACAGAAGAGAATCCCCCATTTTTGCTACATTGTGTACTGTCATCTTTCAAAGAGATGCTTAGGCTGCCAGCCCCAGGCCTGCAAAATGAACAAAACAATACTAGCATTTGGTTGTTTTATGTACCTTAGTTGCTATCAATGTAGCCAGACCTCCGAACGAGCAGGTTGCTTTATGGGGCGGGGGGCTTTATCCTTGATTCTTAGCCCACGCGTAGATAGGTGTACAGGGGGCAGGGTGGGGCGCACATGTTTCTCTTCCTGGGGTCCACGCTGGTCGTGCAGGCCCCCGAAAGGCAGTCTTACTTGCTTACTGGTTGGAGGCGCTCAGGCCTGGCCGGCCATCTTTATCCTTAAAACTCCCTCAGTGGACTGCAGTTTTTATTGCTGCTTTTGTCTCTGCAAATGTGTGAGGCCATCTGGCCTGTAAGTCTCTGGTATCACTGCCACCAGCGCTGGCAGGATGAGCGGCTGTGAAAATAGCTGCTGAAGATCACTTCCTTTTCCTTCTTGGCACCGGTGGAGGGAGAGAGTGCTTTCTGCTCAGCTCAGTTCACAGTTCTCAGTGTTGATCAGCTATTTTCACATAGGAAAGGGGAAACTTTATGTCCCCTGAGGGACTTGGCCTGCTCATCCTCTGCAACATTGTGGCATCTCTGACCAGCACCCAATCCCAAGCATCCCTGGGGCAGCGCTCTGTGCTGCGGCCCTTGGAATGGTACCAGGTGGTGAAATATTGTTGGTCCAAAAGATTTTCAATGACATGCACCTCTGGCTCCATGCAACCTTTAAAAAGTCATTCAACTACTAAGGATATGCCAAAGTCATAGTCTTTATACATAAAAAGGAAAAGATGAAATATTATGAGTATCAAAGCAAATAAAACTCCAAAGAAAAATGATTTCTTAAAAACAAATAGTTTAATTTCATTTTTATCTGGAAATAAAAAAAATAGAAGTTTAAAATGAAACAACTAACACTTTGACATGTCATCAAGTGTCATTTTATGGTATTACCCTTATTCAAAATGTGAAGATACAGAACCTTTACAAATTTATGGAATCAGAGGTTCCCACTGCAGATGAAAACAGGCTAGTTATAAAATGTCAATCTATTAAATATTCTATGTTTGCTCTTTATTTTCATAGGGAATATTTTATAGAAATAGTATAAAATAAGGCAGACTTTTGGAAGTTCAATTATAAAATTTTAGGAAAAAGTGTTAAGATCCAATTTTTCTTTGCTGAAACAAGAGGGGGAGAGTTTTATATTGGGAGTCACCAGTGAATGTGTCAGACGCCCAGCCCAGCTTTGGAGCCAGGTTTGGATGCAACAGAAATAGGGAAGTAGCTTGTATCTCCTTTAGCTCTCTAGAGAAAGACCCACCCAGACAGCTTTTTCCAATTAGCATCAATCAGAAAAGAGTTTAACATACACAAATATTTCTATAGTGCAATAAAATGTCATTCTGTAATATTTTAAATTTCCATTATGAAAATAAGTCTGTACACCAAGTAATACGGTTAATGAATATGAATCATGTAAATTTGGTCATGGCATTTGAAGTTGGCTTTGGCTTTGAAGTTTTAAATTCATAGAAAATATTGAATTTCTAATAAATAAAACATTTTAATAATTGATAATAATCAACTTCAAAATTTCTCATTTAGGTTTCATTTGCTACTCAATTTGAAAAGAGAAGTCACTCTCAGTAGTGCTCCACAGCGAGTGATCGCACCTGTACGGTGTGAAACAGCTGCTGACAATCTGACCACCCCAGCTCTAAGCGCTGGTGTAGCTGCGAAGCTGCTGGCCATGACAGTCCCCGTCTCAGCAGAAAGTCCCACAGCCCCTCTCAGGGGCTCCTGGTCTGCTGTGGGCAGAAGGCTGATACAAAGCCTGCTCCTTCCAGAGGAGCCCCACGGCAGGGAGGCTGCTCGTGGCCCAGGCCCGCTCGGTGGTGTCAGATGATGGCCACAGAAGGCGACTCGTGTCCCTGTGTGTCTCACAGCTCTGGAAGTGAGGAAATGGCTCCAAACTGTGACTGCTCTCACGAATTCCAGGTGGACAGGGCCAAGCCACAGGGCTCTGGGCGACCTGCACTACTCAGGCGGGGGCCGGAGGCTCCGCAGCTTCCTTTCATCCAGGCCTTTCCAGTATTTAAAGTTGTTGTCAAGGTGCTGCATTAAATCAGGCAGGTCCACGAAGGCTGGAGGAAAGAAAGGGAGGTGAGTGTGCACAGCCATGGCTGACTGGCTCGGGCCTCTGGCTTCTCTCCATGGTGCTGAGGATGGGACCCAGGGCCTTGCCCACAGTGGGCAAGCACATGCTCACTGAGCTGCATCCCAGCCATGTCTGGGTGAAGGTGACAACATAACACGGGCACCTGGGCGACTCCACAGCCCTGACCTCAGGGAGGAGGAAGGGGTCCTCGCTCCAGCTCTGCCCTGTGGGCCCCGGGGTGGGGTGCCAGCATTAACACTGCTGGGCTGAGTCCTAGCCCTGCTTCTAACCTGTGCCTCCCAGGTCACCTCCCTGCTGACAGGCAGAGACAGATACAGACTCCGGGTGTGGGCAGGGAAGAGGGGACGGAGGGGACACCTAGCCCAAGCTGGCTCCTTTCTTCTCGTCCCTCTTGCCAGTGTAAATCCCTCAAAGCAGTGTGCTGCTTGCTGCGGAACATGCGGCTCCCGTCACCACCAGGGAGAGGTGTGGGGAGATCCTTACCATCCCAGGCATCGAACATGTCTGTGATGAAGTAGTCGATGAAGGAGATCTGGGATTTAGGGATGCTGCAGGTGTTCCTGTCGAAGACCGCCATCACCACGGGCAGTTCCTTCTGCTTCTCCTCCTCCGTCTGCAAAGCAGGAAACACCTCGGCTCAAGACCTTGGCTCCCCACCCTGCTGCATGGTGGTCCCATCCCCAGAGGGCACCCTCGGCAGCTGTGGGGCTGGTGACCAGAAGCCAACCAGGCCACATGGGGCGCTGAGGCTCCTCAGGAGTCACAGAGCACTGCAGTCAGCCCTGGCCATCTTCCCCACCCTGGGCTCTGAGATAAGGGAGGCAGAGAGGGAAAGGAGGGAAAGGCTGGGCTGCTTGGACAGACCTCGGCTACCGAGGCAGAGATTCGGTCAGTCACCAAAACCTCCCACCAGGGCAGGCCCGGGACTACATGGCTTCATGGGTGGTTTCAGAAAATTAACCTCGGTCCTTCTCAAACCCTTTCAAAAAGTGGACAGGAGCGAACACATCTTAGCTCCTTCTGGAGGTCAGCATTAAAGGAGACAAAGATACTACAAGAAAAGAAAACTACGGGCCAAAATATCTTCTGAATATTGATGCAAAAACCCTCAACAAGAGATTAGCACAGATTCAGCACATTAAAAGGATTCTACACCATGACCAAGTGGATTTATTCCTGGAATGCAAGGTCAGTTTAGCATATAAAAATCAATGTAATGCACATTCCTTAGAGAACAAAACATGATCTCAAATAGTAAATTTTACCACACACAGAAAATCTGCTAATCTGCTTCCTAAAGTGGTCACAGCATGTTACACAGGCTTGCTGACCCGTGACATTAGTGGTGACATTAGTGACTTCATAACTTCACCACTTGGTGGTGCCAGGGTTTGTGTGTTCAGGCCTCTGCTGGGTGAGTGGCGGCATTTCATCACGGTTTTAATTTGAATTTTCCTGACAACTCAAGATGTAAGGAACTTCTGTGAGTGCTTACTGGCCAGAGTATCTTTTGTGAAATGATTACTAAAATATTTAATTGTTCTTTTAGCTGTGTCTGGGCATAACTTTTGAACTCTGACGAGGTCTATTTTATTGCATTTTCTTTAAGACCTATTGTTTCCTGGACCTAAGAAATCTTTGTCCATTTTTAAGTCACTGAGGATATTCTGCTGCAATTTTCTCCAAAAACTCTAAGTTTAGCTTTTGCATTCAGAGGAATCGAATTTCCTCAGAAGGTCAACATTGAACCTAACCATTGAATTTGATTTGGTTCTCATCCAATTTGGTTTACAACCAGAACTGTGGAAAGAATTAAGTTTGTGAACCAAGGTACCACTACGTGTGTATGATCTAAAATGTGGTCTGTTCTCTTCTGTTCCACAGATGTTTTTGTTAGCACATGACTGTAGCATGCTATCTTGATTACTTTTAAGTTTTGAGGACAGCTAGTGCAAGGTCTTCCAACTTTTTGTTTTTCAACTTTGCTTTTGCTTATACAAAGTCCTTGGTGCATCCACTACAATTCAGACCACGTTTGTCAGTTTCTCCTAAAAAACTCAAACCAAATCTCTGCAGGGACTGTGATAGTATGGAGAAGTCATGAGTCTGGGGAGCAGGGATCTTTGCCTGTGGGGGTGGCAAATGATCCCCTCTTCTCCGTTTTTTAAATCATTAGCAACATTTTGTGGCTATAACAGTCTGGTCAGTCATTAAATTTATTCCTAAGTCATTTTTGCTTCCTATCACTATTATAAACAGGACTGTTTTTAATTGTTTTCTGATCACGTGATGCTACTGCGGGTAGTGCTGACGCCGTGTTGTGAGTGCTAGGAATGGGTGGGCCGCTCTCCTTATTCCCAGCCTTGGGGACAATGTATTTAGTACTACCAGGAAATATAATGGCAACTGTACAGTGCGCTCCTTTTAAAGTAATTGCCTTCCATCCGAGTTTGCTAACAGTTTGCATGGGGAATGGACATGGAATTTTGTTATATGCTTTTATTGTACTGTGAGAAACAATTTTATAATTTTTCTTGTTTATTCAATTAGTATTGTGAATTAGAGCAATGGAATTGTCTCGTATTAAACCAAGCCTGCCTTCCTGGAAGAGCCCCTGCCTGGTGACAGATTTTCCCCTTTGCATACTGCGCGGAGAGCCCCTGCCTGGTGACAGATTTTCCCCTTTGCATACTGCGCGGTTAGGTTCCTGAGGGTAACAGGCTGCAGCTCTCGCCTGCTAAGAACAGCCTCGTAAAGTGTGTTGGAAAATGTTATCACTCTATTTTCTGGTAAAATCTGTAAGACTGGCATTTATTTTCTTGCTTAGTTTTCTTAGTTGGAAAGACTTTCCTGCTTTCTTAGTCTTTCTTTAAAATGGGTTTACTCGGGTTATTTTTTCTCTCATCAGTTCTGGTGAATACAATTTTCAAGGAATTTGTCCATCTCGTTTAAACTGTCAGATTTGTTGTATTAAATTTTATTCCAGCGACGCCATTTTTGCAGTCCTAGGGGTTGAACCCAGTCCTTGGGAGTATGAGGCAAGTGCTGTACACTGCTCCACACCCTCAGCCCCGGGTCCCCTTGTAATATCTGTAAGACTGACAAACCTTTCATTTCTGATTGTGCTTTCTCAAGTAGTCTAGTTATATCTACCAATTTTTGTCAAAGAATCAATTTCGGACTTTTTTTTTTTTTTTTTTTTACTGTTTTCTAGTTCCCTTTTTTTTTCCCTGAAACAAGGTCTTACTAGGTAGCCCAGGTTGGCCTCAAACTTATGGTGATCCTCCATGCCTCAGCCCTGAGTGCCAGGGTTACAGGAGTGCATCATCATGCCTGGCTATTTTCTTATTTTTTGCTCTTTTTTCTGCTTGCTTTGGATTTTTCTTTTTCCAGTGTCTTGCAGTGAAGTCTTAACTCACTAACTTTGAGGCATTCCTGTTTTCTGATGAAATAAAACTATAAAACTTTAAATGCTGTTTTAAATGCACTGAACAATTCTGACATTTTATGAATTTTCCTTATATTTGACTCTGGGGTTATTTAGAAGTGTGGTCACTTTCTAAACATTTGGTACAGTATTTTCATAGATATCTTGTTAATGCTTTCTGACTTAATTGCACTGTGGTCAGAGAACACACCCATTTGATTTTAGTCCTTTTCAATTTACTGAAGTCTTTCAGGGGCCAGCACACGCTCTACCTTGGTGAGTGTATATCTGTATTTAAAGACTGTTCTATAAATGCTAACTGAGGTAGTTGATGGTGGTGAAAAATCATGTGTCTTTATTGATATCTTAAGCTGGTGGTTCTATCAGTTCTTGAAGGGAGGTGTTAAAATCTCAAGATTATATAATGGTCTATTTCTCTCTCTGAAACTTGCTTCATTCATTTTCAAGTCTGATATTAGGTTTGTATACATTTATCATTATGAAGGGTTTGTTGGGCAAAGTCTTAATGGGTCTTGATGTCTATTTTGTGTGATACTGATGTGGCTATTTCAATCTTATAGTCTGTATTTTTTTTTAAATCCATTCTGATGAACTCTTTTAATGGGAGTTTTTCATTGACTGACATGGTTAGAGCTCCCATTTTTTTACTTTCCTGACTTCTTTGTATTACTTTACTCTATTGTACTAGGCTTAGTAGCTTTTAGACTACAGTGATTGCTCTAGGGATTACAACATGCATTCTTCCCATTTGACTCTGCTGCAATGACTGACACTGCACGTCAAAGGTGGAAGCACTGGACCCATGTGAGTCGGTCCACCTTCTCTTTTCCTTTCCGCCATGGCTGTCATTTATCTTATAGCTATGTACATTATATACCCTACAACCCAAGGCTACAGCTTTTGCTTAAAATAGCACTATGTATTTACAGAAATTTAGAGAACAGAGAAGTCTTTTATACTTATGCAGAAATTTACCATTTTTGGTGTTTTTCATTCCTTCTTGGAGATTCAAGCTCACATCTGTGATCAGTTCCTTTAAGCCCTAAGAACTCACGTTGGCATTTCTAGTATTGTAAATTTACTGGTAACAGATTCTGTTAGCTTTTTCTTGTCTGAGAATGTGTTTATTTTCCTTGATCCTTACAGGATATTTTCAGTGGATACAGCATTCTGGGTTGATAGTTTTCTTCTAATAGCAGTTGAAAGATGATGTTTTAGTGACTTCTGGCCTTCAGAGTTTCTAACAAGAAATCAGAAAACCTGAGTCATTTTTTTTCACAAGTTATTTTTCTGTGGCTGATTTTGAGACTTATTCTTTATCTTCAACTCAGAACTGCTTATGACTTGACTCACATGTGCTAGCTGGCCCTCACTGGGGTTCTCATTTTGTATGCATGTTACCAAATTCTTTCTAACATTGTTTTCTGTCCCAGAACAGGAAGGACAGATGACTCCCTTAAAGTTCTTGTAGGAGAAATCTGTCATTTCAGGATTCTATACCCAGCAAAAAATATCCCGTAAGAGTGAAGACAAACAAACACATTCTCAGGGAAGGAAAAACAAACAGAATTAGCTGTCAGGAAATGTGCAATACAAGAAATGATCTTCAAGGAACATTTCCTTTTAAAATCCTATTTTTTTAGTTTTAAGTGCATTATATTTTGAGGTTTGTGTGAGTGAAAGGGCTTAAGAGGCAGCACCTGACCTGAGAAAAATACTCTTCTGAGATGCGCGCGGCCCACTCGATGCACTGCTGCAGCGGCCTGCAGGGGTTGGAGATGTCCGCACACTTGATCAGCATGCGCTTGATGAGTGTCCGATTCTCTGGAGCCCTGAGCAGAGCGTGGATGGCTTCCTCATCTTTACTAGTTCCCTGAAAAAGGAGTGGAGTGGAAAGCAATCCAAGTGGGTCCTCAAGTCAGGCCTCTCCTGTGGGGCTGCGAGGGCTGGAGGCTCAGCGCTGCAGGAGGGTGGGAGGGGTAGGGGTGGTGGAGCTGCATTCCCTTTCTATGCTGCTACCACTTCCTCCACTTGCTAACAACTCAGACTGGTTTTATCTTTTTATTGTATTTAATAGAAAAGAGCAGGGACTGAACACAAAGGTTCCTCTGTTCTCACAACAGAAGGGCCCTTGTGGGCCATAGTTCCCTGCTTCTCACAGCCCTGCCCTGCGACAGGTGTGGTTTTGGGAACTCATTCCCCCCATGCAAATAAAACGATGTTTCTTTACACTATTACAGAAGGCTGAGTCAGGCAGGGACATTACAGCCACTCAAGACAGACAGAGTTAGTGCAGAAGATAAAAACTCATTACAGCTGTGGCCAGAGGCACATCTGTTGGAGGCCATACCTCAAGATCTGGAATGACCAGGCCTAAGATAGGTGGTATCACCTGGTCTAATGAAGTCTAACTAGACATGAGTCACCTCAGTTGGTGACCAAGAGCCGAGACTCACCCTTTCCTGGAAAAGTTCTTTGTTCTTTCCACATACACTTGCTACATGAACTGCTTCCTCACCGTATCAATATTGCCTAAGTAGCTATACTTGTAACCTTGGTTGATCAGAGCTGTAACCCACATTGTATCCCATGCAGTTGTGCCCTATAAAACTTCCCAAGCAGCCTGGTAGGTGCAAGGTTGTGAGTTAGATCCCTGGTACCCCTCCCCTCCAAAAAAACCAAACTTCCCAAGCAGTGGGGTCCTTGGCAACCCACCTGGGTCCCCTCCTGTCTCTCATGAGACGTATCTCTTCTCAATATTTCACACTCTCAACTTTCTTTGTTCCTTAGAATTCATTCCTTGATTTGGGGAACACAAACTCGGCATATCAGACATCTAGCAGGTTGGGAGTTGTGATAGTTCCCTTATATTATTTGGAGGTCCTAGTTCATCCCTGCTGTATCAACACTGCTCGAATGCTGTTCACATGCAAAGGTCTTCTGTCATTGTCTCTTCACTGGCACTCACAAGATCTTATGGCTCACATGGCAAGTACCATCATTCTCATTGTGACATCAGTTCACAGATGAGGACCCTGGCCCTCACGGGGGACAAGACCTGTCCAAAGCTGTGCACCTGAGCTGAACGAGGAGCTGTGTGGACGCCCATGTTCTGCACACATGGGGCTATGAACGCCCAGTCGTGGTCTCCCTGATACAAGGCCCTTACCTCATTTTCCTCCAGTGCCGCCAAAGGCTTGTTGACACTGTTAATAAACTTGTTGACATGCTCGAAGTGCTTTGTCATTTCTGTGGCCAGGACCATGTCAATGATACTCTGGCGCAGCATCCGGTAGTCATTCCTGTTGCAGATGACAAAGGAGAGGCAACTATAGGTTATGAGACAGGCCAGGAAACCGTCTGCTCTCCAGGTTGTCTGGCCATGGCAGCTACGGGTCTTAAGTTTTGGAAGCTGCACTTTAAAACAATGTGGAAGTGAGGGGTCCATGCCTGAACTGGTAACAAGAAGACACTGCAGCCAAAAGCCTCTGGGCCAAGCTGCTGAGCTCAGTGTCCACCCTGTCGCTTGGCACTTGTCCTATGAAAGCGGTGGCTGGCTAAAAAAATTTTTTTCAATTAGATTTTATTGGTACATTTTAGATACACATAATGATCACATCAAAAATTTTGTGTTTTGAAGAGTCAATCCGTATGACTCAAAAGGTACAAAACAGTATGAAGTAAAGTCTCCACTTGCCCCTTCCTAAGTCATTCAGTTCCATTCAGTTCCTTCCCTGAGACAACCCAAGTTAGTAGGGTCTTATACGTTTCCAGGGAAAAATGATGCATCTCTAAGCAAGTATGAATAAAATTTAACTCAACCTCTGAAATCTTTGGACATGACAGAAGGGAGTTTTGTGAAATCAGAATACCCCTTAAAAATCTCAAACAAAAACAAAAACAAAAACAAAAACAAAAACAAAAACAGCCAGGTGTTGTGGCGCATGCCTATAATCCCAGCACTCAGGAGGTGAGGCAGGAGGATCGTTGCAAGTTCGAGACCAGCTTGGGCTACAGAGTGAGCTCAAGGCCAACCTGAACTGCATAGTGAGACCCTGTCTCAAAAAGACAAAAAAGTAAATTCAATAAATAAATAAATTTTTTAAAATCTCATCTAGAACTTCTCTTAAAATCCAAATTAAGCACTTATGACAACACTTTTTCGCTCTTCAGGTGACATGTATTAAGTACCTACTCCATACCAGACACTGGGCTACACACAAGGTACAGCAGTGAACAAAAGACACATGAAGTCAGGAGTGGTAGCACATAGCTATAATCCCAGTACTGTGGAAGGCTGAGGCAAGAGGATCACAAGTTTGAATCCAGCTTCGGCTCAAAAAATTAAAAAAGGCTGGGAAATAGCCCAGTGTGAAGGCCCTGGGTTAGATCCATAGTACCACATGCACAACCCGAGGCCTGACAGAGCTTCAGAATCTAGTCAGATGTTAAACATTTTGTTTTTCCTTGTTGTTTGTGGTGCTGGGAATGGAACCCAGGGCCTTGTGCATGCTGGACAGGTGCCCCATTGTTGAGCTCCACTGTACCCGCCCCCCCAGCCCCAAACAAGAAAGTTTAAAAACTGTATTTTAAAAATGAAGCCTGAAGCCGGGCATGGTGGCGCACGCCTTTAATCCCAGCACTTGGGAGGCTGAGGTAGGAGGAGCGTTGTGAGTTTGAGGCCGGCTTGGGCTACAACACGAGCACAAGGCTGGCCTGAGAAAGAAAAAAACAATGAAGCCTGAGCTGGGCATGGTGGTGCCACCTTTAATTCCAGCACTCGGGAGGCTGAGGCAGGAGGACCATTGTGAGTTCGAGACCAGCCTGGGCTACAAAGTGAGTTCAAGGCCAGCCTGAACTGCACAGTGAGACCCTATCTTAAAAAATAGGGCCAGGGATTTAGCTCAGTGGCAGAAGTGCCTGCCTAGCAGGTACAAGGTTGTGAGTTCGATACCTGGTACCAAAAAAAAAAAAAAAGCAGCAGCTTGTGCAGTGAAGGAACTCAGGGCTGAGCAGTTAGGGCAAAGACAGATAGGGGCTCAGGCAGGTGCTGCAGACAGCTGTGTCTCCAGTCTCTCTGAGCTCAAGATGCAGCTTGTCTTTCATCTCCTGGATGTCACATACAAAGGCCTGAGCCTGAGGACTCTATGCTGGGAGGACAGAGTCACAAAGGACCACCAAGCTACATATGCATCCGTTCACACTGAGTATCCAGAGCTGGCAGATCTAAGTGGACATGAATAGAAAGTGGGGTGGTAGCAGCCCAGGACGGGAAGAATGGGGAGAATAAAGAAGGGCTGTGCCTCGATTGGGGGTGGGGTAACTAAAACTGGCATGGTGACGGCTGTACAGCTGGGACTAAGCCACTGTCCACTCTACATGGTACAAGTGTTGGGTGTGTAACTCATCCCAATAAAGCTGTTCAAATGAGCAACGGGGCGCACACACTGGCAGGCTCACTCTTACCTGTCCATGTTTTTAAAGATGTTGCACCTGTCATCGCCCAATGTCAGCTGGAAGGCCAGGGCCGCGTGGTGGCTCTCTAGCACGGCCAGGTCATTATACAGCAGGGCCAGCTCACTGCCCGCATTGCACAGAAAGGAATTGGTTCTCCCAGGGTGATCCACATCATGAATGGTGGCTGCGATGAGCGCGGCGGCCTCGTCAATGGGATCTAAAATTTCCTGAAAGCGAAAGATCTTTTAACACTAGGGATGGAACCGAGGCAAGGAAACCTAATGTGTGGTTTTCTCTGCCCTGTATGGTGGTGCGTCGGTTCACAAACAGAAGCATTTGGCAAAATTCTGCTTTTGTTTGTGAACTGCATTGGGTGGTAAACGTAACTGCAGCCATCTTGCCACACAAACACAAATGTGACAGTCTTCCAAAATCATAGAACAAATGAAAGTTTGTGAACTGAAATACCACTGTACTTGAAGGTTAGAGGAACTCAGATTTCTAAGAAAAGCATACTCATGAGAAAACCGGTTACCCATCTCCACTCTGAAGCAGTGCAGTCTCTGTGCTTTATTGGGGAATGATACAATAAGGAATTATCAAAATACAGCCTCATTGCAAAAAACACATCCTGATTTGGAACAACACGAACCATAATGAGAGAGACAGAACCTTTTAAAATACGCATTAATGGGCGACTGGCCTAGTTTTCCCCCCTCTGGAGGTGCAGCCTTTTGTTAGGCTAAGGTCAGGCTTTGGGAGTGTAATAAAAAAAAATCTGCAAGTTTTTCATCTCTTTTCAAAGTCCTAAAAAGGTCAGCATAACATGAAAACCTGCCTTCGATGGCCAAAGAATTTACCTGTCCACCTGGATCAGGAGCCAGGTTTTGAAGAAACTGGTAATTTAAACACTGCCTTGATGATATTGACCTATTTTTTCTACCTCTTATGTTAGTTTCAAATACTTTTTCCCTTAAAGAATCCACCTGTTTAAGGTTTTGGAATACAGATATTACAGTACTTTCTTATATCATTTTCCATATTAAATATATGTATTTTCTTGTTTTATTTTTCAATTCGAGTAGAACATCATTGTCTTGGTTATTTCATTAATGTACTGTTTCTTAGTACCAGGAATCAAATGCAGGACTTCGTACTTGCCAGGTGGGCACTGTGCCACTGAGCTATATGCCCAGCTCTGTCTTGGTCTTTTTCCTTTTCCTTTGGTCTTGGTTATTTCAAAGAACCATTTTTGATTATTATTATTTGTACTTTATATGTTCTTTTTCTTCTCTTTAAGAAGTGAAAGCATTTAAATATATTATTGTATCAAATATATCATTGTCTTTATTTTACAGCTTTGATTGACAGACTTCTCATTCTGTTTTCTATGTAATTTTTCATTTATCCAAAACTTATTCAAAATATTTTTCATTTGTAGTGGCAATCAGTCAGTCATATGTATTCATCTACCTTCAGCACTGGGCATTGAACCCAGGACCTTTACACTGAGCTACTTATCAAGTCCTTTTATTTTTGAGAGAGGATCTCACTAAATTTCCCAGACTAGCCTCAAACTTGCAATTCTCATGCCTCAGTCTCTTGTATAGTTGGGATTAGAGGCAAGTGGCACTGCACCCAGACGATGCTTTTTATTTGACCATCAGATATTCTAGTTTTGTTGTGGTTAGAAGATATAATCTGTGCAGTTTTGAAGTTTACCAAGAAAGTATATCCTAGTATAAGACTGTATGTGAAAATATTCTATAGGCACTTTGAAAAGAAGGTATATGTCTAATATATCAGTTTTGTAGCTTAATTTGACTTATAATTCAGTAGTTTTAACTTTAAATGGGTAAACAGTATGTGAACTATACTTTAATAAATGCTTACATTGTTTTAAGCTAGCACTGAATATACTTGTCTCTCTAGTTCAAAAGCAATAAACATGTACCAACTCCCCATGATGAATACAGTCATTATGCGAACATGTACTCATAAAAAAGCAATAAAAACAAAAATCGGGAGCTCTCTGCATGCTGATTTGTGTGGACAGAGATGTCCCTCCCTGCCCCGGTCTTTGTCACTTATGGAGCAGTCCTCTCTGGGCTGGGCAGTGCATGGTGCTGAGTGCTTGCCTAGCACATGTGAGACCTGATTCCATCCGGGACCCCAGCAACCAACTCCCAGTAGACTGGAGGGAGAAGGGAGTGGGCAGGTGAAGACCCTGCTCTGAGGAGGTCTGGCCCTTAGGTGATGGTGGACACTGGCTCAGTCCTCTGTGGGCCACATGACACCCTTCACTGTGTTCTAAGCCCTGTCACACAACCAGGGACACTTGCCCTGCCCTGTGGTCCTGCAGCCATGCCTACCTGGTCCCTCAGAAGAGGTCTGGAGAGAAGCTCATTCCCCGGTGAGTGTGGAGAGGCAGGACCCCCACCCAAGGGAGTTCTACAGTTTGAGCCCCATAGGAGACAGAGTTGCCCCAAAAAGTACACTGGCAGCAGTGAGTGAGAGCAGATGAGGCCAGGGGCCTCACTGGGACATGAATCAGACAGGAGGCAAGCCAGACGGTAGCCAGACACTGGGGGCTGAGGAGCAGATGACCACAAAGGTCTCCAGGTCTCAAGCTGGAGCTTTGGGCCCTGGAGATAACCCTGTGTGGGCACAGAACAGCACTGACCCAAGGTTGGGTGAAGCTCCCAATGAGGTGACATGCAGGCGACTTGACTGTGCGTGCCTGTGAGTTCAGTGATACTGCAGGGGTGCAGCCCTCCTGGCTTTCTCCCCTGAGGACCCAGTTGTGCTTCCTAAGCCCCAGAGAGGGGCTAGCAGTAGGTCAGGAGTCAATGCAATGATCCTCTGAGCTCCAGCACAGCCTCCTGCCTGCTTTCTGGGGTGACTGCACCCCCTGTGCTGGCTACACAGAACAGCTGCCCCAAGTGGTCCCAGCCATGGTAGGTTTGTCCTCCAGGGGAGGCAGATTCATTCTCTGGGGAGGACCCAGCCTGGACATGGAGCACGGCGCAGGCTCACCTTTACCCTCTGCCTGGACAGAAAGTAGGCGGTGGCGTGGAGCACGTCGGCAGAATGTGTGGAATTGTGGTAGGGGTTAGAAGAATGGTAATTGGCTTCAATAATTTGTAACCAGGATTTCAGTGTTGACTCGGAGCAGTTTAGAAATTCACAGATTCTAAAGCGAGCAAACGTTTTGAGACCAAGATAAATCAGTGGCCTACAGAGAGAAACAGTCACAGTATAAAAACGATGCAAAAAAAGAGGTGAAGCATCCCGAGCCCTGGAGAGGTTCAGCTCCCAACCCAACTGCTCTCATCTACGTATGTTTCTACTGCACTTTGGTTCCAGGCCCTGAGGGGGCTCTTCCCCACACTCCCAGTATAGCGCCACCTTGGGAGGAATCAGCATCCTACCTCACAGGGTAAACCCCTGCTCAGTTTTACATGTCCCATCAGTCTGCCGCACCCGTGGTGGCCAGGCAAACTCTGCCTGGTCACCTGCACCTCCTTCCTCTGCCTTCCCCCAGCCAGGGACCAGCTCTTCAGTGGCCACCTCCCATGGGCCCTGGAGGCCAGCTCACCATCTGCAGAGCTCCCAGACTCACCTATTGTGGGTGGCAGCCTCCAGTTCAAAAATATTGAAGTCCCAGTGTTCTACATTTTCCATGGCCTGAGCTACCCGAGGCGGGATGTCGTGAAGGGAGACAGGGGTGATTCCACTGACTGGAACCTGATGGAGAGCTGTAAAGTGACACAGTTTGTGGAACAAGATTAACAGGGTGGACAGCTGTACCCACTCCTCAGAGACAGCAGCACTGTGTCAGGCAGGGCCACTTTGTTTCTGAGACTTTATGGCACACAGAGAAACTTCTTACTGCTGAGAGAAAATATTTTCATCACTTAACCTTGACTACAGTATTACAGTGATCCAAAAAACTCAAAACAAAAAACTTACTTTTTGTTGAAAGAATGTATTCATTCCCTGATAATCTTCGCAAACCATCCTAATAAAAACCAAAGGAAACAAGAGAAAACAAAGTCACTGCTATTCCTTCCTCCGTGGAACCCCACGTGGCTGGCCCAGTGCACCCACCTCCCCAGCCCCCGAAAGGCTGCCAGCTCAGCAGGTCCCTGTAGCCACCCTGTGGCTGGCCTGGACCTGGTCACTCCCTGCATAGCTCAGCACCCTGATGTGGGCCTGCTGGGCACGGGACACAGAGGCAGGATCAACATTAGGGAGGTGAGCTCAAGGGGGCCTCTCCCCTAATTCTCGGCACTCCTGTCTTGCTGCAGGACCACAGTGGAGTCTCAGGGACAATGCTCTCTGCCCTTGGTTGTTCCCCATCATGTTCTTGCCAACCCCCCTGACCAATGGCCACACCCAAGTCGTTATGGAAAGATTAGAATAAGAAAGATAAAGAAGAGAATATGGGAAAAGCTTAAGTATGGAGATGGAATTTTTGATGTGAGAAGATTTTTGTATGATAAAGTGTTTGCCCTGTCAGAAAGAAAGGAGCGCCACTGGCCAAACTAGAAGGCTCAAGTATGTCAAGAAAAGTTTGTGGAGGATGCAGTTTATAAAAAGAAACAGGAACATTTGGTTATTTTGAGCTTGTGTTTGTTGGTTTGGTTGAACTCAAGCTGTTTCTCCTAAGAGCTCCTTGTTGCTCAAAGGAGACTGATGTAGAGCTGTGGCTCCCACCCTCAGATCTCACCCACTCCTTCCCAGTCCCAAATCTCCCTCTGGTCTAATAGTGCTTCCCAAGGCTATAACTCTCATTTCTGAGATTGAAACCACACATGAGCCTTTCTACTTGACAAGCAGGGATGCCTAGACTAATGACAGAAAGCAGGGCAGAGCAGCTTCCATGGGCAGTTCTGATCTGGTTTAGGCAGGCTGTGCCTGTGGCCTAACTTCATTTGCTTTATCTCTTTCAAAAGTATGACTATAAATAATTTGATGTCTATTCTGTTCCCACTGCAATACTGTTGTAACTGATCTTCTCTTCCAGGTGTTCAACACCTGGAAGTTTGGAAACCAGAACCATAAACAGAGCAGTCAATATTTTGGCCCTGGCCCTCCAAGGTCAACAAGGATCCAAGAGATGAGGGAACCTTTTATTTACATAGGACCCTAAAACTTTGATGAGTCACCCAATCTCCTGAGCAGGGAGACTTCTGGACCCCAGGGAGCAGAAGTTAACTAATATACAGTGTGCCAAAAAGAAGGGTCACCACAGAGAGAAAAATGTCTTCTATTCTTCCACAGGAAGCTACACAATCAAGCAAGACCATGACCCATCCTGGCAGCTGACACTGACAGAGGAGCCAGAAGCTCTGTATATGGTTCCAAAACTAATGCCTGAGGAGACTTAAATGAACTTAATAGAAAGCAAGAGGTTAATTTTGATTAACTCAGGTCTCACTTTAACTTGGTCTTAAACACCCAGCAGAGGGTCAGGGATACAGCTCAGTGGCACAAGTGCCTACCTGGCCAAAAAATGAAAAAAAGGAAAAAAAACACCCAGCAGAAAAGTATAACCAAAGATACATAAAAATAATACTATACTAATAAAGACTAGATATAGAAAGGGGCCTCTAATCACTGACCCCTACTATCTGCTATACCTGTAGCTGACCACTGTTAAGGTTCAATAAGGCTACAAAGGTTAGAAAGCTACAGTGGAAGCAAAAAAATGCTCAGTGAGAATCTTTAAATTCCTTAGTTAAAATTGTTCTTCAAAACCACCACAACTCTCCACGTCCTTATAGTTAAAACTGGAGACTGTGACAAAGAAATATCAGACTTATAGAGAACCTCTATCAGGTAGACAGTTCAGGAGCCAGCTGGTTATAATCTCTCTTCCAATAAATCAAGAGAAGAGTGTGGATGTGGCTCTTTCCCCCAATCTGCCTCTCCATTCTAGTTCTCATGATTTGGTTATACGTGCTTTAATCCCTTGGTAAAGTTTGTTTATCCTTGACTACAGGCTGTCAAACTCCAAGTGACTGTACAGATAAAATTAATGACCAACATGCCAGACTCCTTTTAGTGGGATCCAGTAAATCAACCTTGGGAAGGGAGTTCATAACTGCTACACTCCAGCATGAGTGTTACCCAAGGCCCCTTAGATTAGCTCCCTGGAGAAGGGCCCTGACTGTGGTCTCCCCCACACTGCCCCTTCTCAGATAAAAGCAGCTAGATTGAAACTTCATCCATTCTCCCCTAACTGCAGGTAGGGATAGCTCTTCAAAGTGGGGAATATTATAGACAGCTAAGTTAGCTAGAAATTGGTAAGTCAGAGAGGGACTGAGCTCTTGAAGAAGTCAGTAAAAATAAAGACATCAGAATTGTGGCTGGAGGCACATCTGAAAAAGGCCAGGCCTCAAGAGATAAGCAGTAACCTAGCATTATACTATAATTGGTATCACCTGGCCCAGCAAAGTCCAGATAGGCATCAGTCTCCCAGGTGGGTGACCAGAGCATCTAGACCCATCCTTTCCCAAAATGCCTTTGTTTCTTCCATTACCTTACCACATGCAAGGCTTCCCTACTGGGTCATTATTAGCTAAGCAGCTATAATTGTAATCCTATAGATTGATTGTAGTTTGGCCCACGTTGTGACTTTGCTGTATAAATTACCCCTGACAATGGGCCTCAGTGGCAATTCGCACTGTCTCTCAGGAACTCTCTCTCTATAAACCTTTCCTACCCTTAACTCCCACTGTTCCTTGGAATTCATTTTTCACTTCTGGGGGACATGAATTGGGCACATCTGGCATCTAGAAGGTTTGGAGTTACATTTCTCCCATATCGTTTAGCTTCCTTGGGAACCCTGGATTCTTTCTCACCTTCTAAGTGACCTCAGTTTCCTGACAGCCCTGCTACCTCAATTCTAGCCCCGCCCGTGGCTGTTCTCATTTACTGACCTCCAGGACACTGCCCTTGCCCACCCTTATTGGGAGTCCCAGACAGCAAGGTCACAGTGGGAGGTCACTGCTGGGAGTCACTCTACCTTCCAGACTGCTACCTAACACTTCCTTTATGCAATCAAGTGACTTCATGCAGGAGCTGGGAGCGAGGAGAATTTAGTTTCTGAGAAGGTAACAAGCTGACAGACAGCAATGGGGTAATGCGGCTAGGGAGGCATCCACGTCCTCTGGGAGGACCACATATGAGGCCCTTTGTTGGTCACTACTCCCTACAGCCTTCTTTCCTGTGACTTGTGTGTGACCCACATCTCTCTCCTTAGTGCCTTTGTAAATACATGCAGCACAAGAAGGTGTCCTCCTGTTTTGCAGTTTGGTATGTAACATTCAGTATGCACAAGGTCCTGAGTTCGATTTTCAGTGCCAGGTTGCGGGGAAAGCAAATACAACTAAGAAAGGGGCTTCTTTGATTTGTTTGTTTTTAACACAGGGACTCACTATATAGTTCAGACTGGCCTTGAACTTACTATGCAGCCCAGGTGGGCCTTGAACTGTGATCCTCCTACCTCAGCCTCCCCAGTGCTAGAATTGTAAGCATGCAACTCCACACCTAGCTAAGAAAGTTTTATATCAACAAATTACTTCTAAAACCCTAAGTGACAGTGGAGAACTGCAGTAGCCGACTTTCTAGATACAGTCCTCCTCTGCTGCCCAGGCTGAGGTTCCCACGTGGTGTGGAGCAGGTGGATGACAGCTCAGCCAGAGAGCTCTATTCAGCAAAGAACCTCAGAGAAAACAAACAAGAACAGACTCTCACCAGAGGCCTGCTCAGATAAACTTACAGACATTAAGCCCCCAACAAGGTCACTGGCATGAGGGTCATCTTCCTTAGCACCGAACTGTGGTGAGTACAGCTCAGCAGACCTGAGAATCTGCAGCACGCGGTCCAAGGCCTCTGTCACTGGCACAGGGCTGCTCTCCTGGGCAGTGTTGATGATGTTCATCACCTGCAGCACAGAAAGAAATCCTCAGAAGCCACGGGAGAGCAGGAGTGCTTAAGAGTGCCACTGTGCTAAGTGAAGCTTAAGCTTGCTTGTCACACATCCCCTCTCCAGGACAGGCAGCACCATCCAACCATGACAGCAGCTTTCCGACCACCCATGGCTTCACCTTGGTGATGGGCGCCTCGATGGTCATGGAATGGATCCGGGCCATGGAGGAGTGTCGTCTCTGACTGGAAACTGTGGAGAGAGGGGTCAGAAATCAGGGTGTGCACAACTCTGGGCATGGGCACGTGACCTCTCTTTCTCCCAGGCCTCAGTGCGCTCGGCTGCCCAGGGAAGGGCTGGGACCAGGACTGCCTGGCCACGGAGCTTCCTTCCCATGGAAACGCATGGGTTCCTGGCTACTGACTTTGTTTCCTGTTGTCCTAGCCACTAGGATGCACTTGTTCCCTTGGACTGAACTTCTGATGTCACAGGCCAGAGAGAAAACAGGAGACAATCTAGCAAGTCAAGGCTAAACAGTCTCTGTTTGTGCCCGTAACAATAAGGCTTTACAATTACTCACTCGCTGCTCTCCAGGACTAAAACCATTCTGGAAAACAATGTCCCATGGGTTCTTTGTTCATATTCAGCAGGGGCAATAAATTCATCCCACCATGAACAAAAATACATGAATGTTGGCTACATTTTTCAAAGTCCCCATGGGTGCTTTTCACCATTCAGCTTAATCCAAGCTGATTAAACATCTTAAACGAGGCAGGCAACAGCTCTGAGGCTCTGAATGAGTTAATTTTTGTGGTTGCTCCTGTCAAGACATGGTTCCTCCGAGGGGGGAGCCTGGGTGTTGACAGTGCCCCACCATCAAACAGCACTGCTCACCAAAGCCCTGAAGGGTCACAACCTGCTCTGCAGACCACTGTGTAAGCCTAATGTCACCAGAGAAACCAAGGCAGGACACTGTCCCCATGGAGCCAGGTCAAAGTCTCAAGGGGGCTACAGTCTGGGAGCCAACAAAACTTCTTAAATCTTGGTGACTGACATGTGGTTACCACCTTTCCATTTTACATAACAAGGTCACCAAACCAAAAATAATCACTATTTAATCAGCATCGTAAAAAATAATGAAAGTCACATATGCTTTTAAGAGTCAAACAGCACAGATCTGCACAACATGGTCACTGTAATGCTACTGAAAACTGCCAAGAGCAAACTTTAAGTTTCTCATCATAAAAACAGAGATAAGGATGGGAAGCAATACATGTTTGTTAGCTTAATTTAGTCATTTCACAATTGTACATATTTTAAAACTGTTATATATGATAAATACATACAAGTTGTATTTGTCAACTAAAATAGATACATGGAAAATTGTATTTTTAAAATAATTGGAAAAAATCATACTGTAAGCTCAACAAGGTAAGAAAAAGAAACAACAGGTATAAAGATTGTCATGGTTATACATATAGATAGTTCCAAAGAATCTACTAATGCTTTCCTTATAGCTAAGTTTACCAAGGGTGAGTACAAGATCAAAAGTCACTATTTCTATATACTACAACAAACAACTGGAATTTGAAATAAACACCATTATAATATCATAAAAATGTATCACGACATAAGAATAAGTTTTCCAGGTATGGTGGCACATGCCTATAATCTCAGCAGAATCTCCATGAGTTCAAAGCCAGCTTGGACTACATAAGTTGAGTCCAAGGCCAGCCTGCACTACATAGCAAGATCCTGTCTCAAACAAAACAAAACAAAACAAAACAAAACAGATTTGTAATATTTCTACAATGAAATGTAAAATACTGCTGAGAAAAAACAAGAAGACCTAAATAAATGGAGATATAGTATCTTCAAAGTTTGACAGACTCAGTATTAAGATTTCGATAATCTGAAAATTGATCTATAGATTCAAGGAATGTACTCCCCTCCAAAAAAGGAAAATCCCAGGAGGATGTGTGTACATAAGCTGGTTCTAAGTGCTATGTGGAAATGCAAAAGGCCTGAATAGTCAAGAATGGAAGAACAAGCATACACTGCCAGCTGGCAAGACATACTACAAGGTCACAGTGAGCGTAGGCAAGCAGAATAGTGAGCAGAACAGGGTCCAGGAACAGACCACACACTCCTAGGCACCTGATCTAAAATTACGCTGCTCCTGCCAAAGATGCTTTCTCAGTATGGCGATAGTTCATTTGGATTTACATGGGCACAGGAGAGGGAATTCACCTTTCATCTTTACCTACCCTCAATGATATAAAAATTAATTTATAATGAAGCACAAATATTTTTTCAATTGTTTATTAGCACATGCTTGCATTACACAATGATTCCACTCCTTGTGTGAAGTTGTTGCATGGACACAGCACATCTCCACTCTTTCCTCTTCCTTCCCTCCCCTTCTATCCTCTTGATCCCTCCCCCATTCCCCCCCTTTTTGAGACAGGGTCTTGCTATGCAGTTCGGGCTGACCTAGAACTCACTTTGTTGCCCAGGCTGGTCTTGAACTCAATGATCCTGCTGCCTCAGCCTCCTGAGTGCTGGGATTACAGGTGTGAGCTTCTCATTTGAAGCATGCTCTACTTTTTATATCTTTATTTTGCTCTTTATATTTTGTTTCTCATACAGGAGAAACCATGCAGCATTTAAGTTTGTATGTCTGATTTATTTTACTTAACATTATGGTCTCGGGGTGTATTCATCTTCCTAAAATGATTCCAGTTTATCCTTCTTTAAGCAGTACTCCATTATGTATAACACATTTTCTTTATTCATTTGCTGCTTCCCAGATTTAGCTATTATGAAGTGTGCTGCTATAAACATGGGTGTGCAAGGATCACTGTAATATGATCCTTTGGGGAAGATACCTCAAAGAATAGCTGGATCAATGGAATTTCTAAGTTTTACTTTTTTTTTTTTTTTTTTTTTTGGTACTGGGAATCAAACTCAGGACCTCGTGCTTGCCAGGCAGACACTTGTGCTGCTGAGCTATATCCCTGGCCCTAGTTTTAGTATTTCGAGGAATTTCTACACTGATTTCTATAGTGGTTGTCCTAGTTTACATTCCCACCAACAATGTAGGAGAGTTTCTTTTTCTCCACATCCTCACCAGCCAGCATTTGTTATTAGATTTTTAAATGGTAGCCATTCTTTCTGGGGTAAGATGATAACTCAGTGTAGTTTTAATTTGCATTTCTCTGATGAGCATTTTTTCACATACTGGCCATTTGTGCTTCTGAGAAGTATCTGTTTTAGTTGTCCATTTTTCATTGGGTCTTTTCTTGGGGGTCTAATTTTTTGGAGTTCTTTATATACTCTTATGTTAGTCCTCTGTCTGTAGAGTGCCTGTCAAAAATGTTTGCCTGTTCTATAATTCTTCATTCTGTTGGTTGTTTCCTTTGTTGTGCAGAAGTTTTTTTAATTTGATATGATCCTATTTGTTGCCTCTTGGTATTACTGCTTGTACCAGTGGAGTTCTGTTCAGAAAGTCCTTGTCTATGCCAATGTCTTAAAGACTTTTAACTGTTTCATCTTCCAGCAGACTGTTTCTGTTTTAATATTTAGATCTCTTATACATTTTGGTATCAGTTTGGTACATGGTGAAATATATGGTGGAGCATCCATTTTAAATGTAAGATAAAACAATAACGTTAGAAAAAAATATGAAAGAATACCTTCATGACCTTGGGATGGAGAAAGACTTACGTGGCATGCAAAAAAGCACTAGACATAACAGAAAACACAGATAAAGGAACTTCATTAAAATTAAGGCCCCTAAAGACACCATTAAGGGAGCAAATGGTAAATTATAGAGTAATAAAATACGTATGTAGCCAGGCATGGTGGTGCATGCTAGCAATCTCAGCACTCAGGAGGCTGAGACAGGAGGATTGCTTTGAGTTTGAGGCCAGCCTGAACTACAGAGTGAGATCGTGTCTCAAAAAAGTTACATATATATAGCTATCCAATAGATAGCCAATATCTAGAATATGTAAAAAAACTTATAAACAGGAAAAAGGTAACCCAATTCTAAAAATGGGCAAAAATCTTAACAGCACCTCACAAATGAAGATGTTAAAAGGCAGTGAGCATATGAAAAGGTGCTCAGTCTCATTAGTCATAAGGAAAATTAAAACTGAAACCACCAGAATGGCTAAAATTTTAAATGCCAGTATTTCCATAGCTTAGTGACAGATGATAACACAGCATGACCCTCACTGAACTGTCTGCCTTGTACTCCTGGGTGGGAGGTGAGCACTCACATCCACTAAAACTCATTTGTGTAAAGACATGCAGCCTTATTCTGAATAGACTCAAGTGGAAGCCACACAAATGCCCATCAGTAAGTGGACAAGCAGACAAACTGAACACTCAGTAGGGACTACCACTGAGCAATATTAACAAAGGGATGCATTGCCAATAAGCCTAGCAACATCAGTGAATCTAAAACATTAACATGAGCGAAACAAGTCAGGTGTGGAGGTGCAGCCTATAATCCCACCCCTGGGGAGGCTGAGGCAGGAGAAATGCTGTGAATTTGAGGGCAGCCTGGGCTGCATAGTCAGTTCAAGGCCACCCTGGACTATACAGTGAGACCTTGTCTCAAAAACCAAACAGGGGAAAAAACAGTAAAAAATGTCTAATACACAAGTGCATATAGGATGACTCCAATTGCATGAAGCACAATAAATCACGGTTTGCCTTGTGTGGTGAAAGGAGTGTGCGCGTGCATGCATGCGTGCACACTCTGTGTCTTCTACGGGGGGGGGGGGCAGTTACAGGAGTACAGAATTATCCAAACTTGTTGAACTGAATATTTGATACCTGAATTTTACTGTGTATAACTCAATTTTTATAAATTTAAAATTTAAAAAAAAAGAATGTTTGTTTAAAATACAGAAAGGAACAGAGGAATCCAAGAGGTTAGCGGAAGCTGCAGTGGGGTAACTTCAGGGTAACAGCAGCATCATCCTGTTCCACACTACTCCAAGCCATGCATTGTGGAAACGTAAGGATGATCACCTCAAGCAAGAGGACCGTGGCAGCGGACACTAAGGCACGCCTACCCTGTCCTGGCACCACATGCCCATGTCACCCTCACGCGGTCCTCTGGGCAGCGCAGCTATCCCTATTGTGTAGATTTGACAACAGGAGCCACATGTCCACTCTCAAGGTTCCACGATGGGGAGACGAAGCTTGGGCATGCCGAGGGTGTTCTGCTGAACTGTGTCCCTGCTGGCACCCCCACTCCCTGGCAGCAGGCCCAGTGCTTGCCACACAGCACACCATCTGAGCCTCCCACACACTTGCCAGGGACACAACGCAGATGTGACCTTGGCCAAGACTGCCTTGAAAAGTTTGGCTTCCCACTGAGCCATGACACCAGTTGCACATCTTTCCTATTCATTTGTCTTTGGACTGGAGAGTGCGCAAAGCAGGCAGTATTGTCTGCCTCCACACTCTCTACAGTTTTGATTACATTAAAAACTAGGTCCCTTACACCATAAACCTCTATTATCTTTTATACAATTATGCTTCCAGTAAACAAGTATGTGCTTAATGAGCTTCTCACATTTCCCAAATTGAGTTCACCCCTTCTCAAAAGATGCAGCTTCCACAGCAAACTGAAAGCCACAATGGAATGCATCTTTCAGGATTCCAAATGCACTGCTCAGATAATTACAGTGTGTAGACTGATGACCCCTGCTGCTCAGGTTAGAAGAGCAATACAGAATACAGTGGTCATAAATATTTCTGTTCCTTTTCTTTATTCTCTGGTTTCCTGGGTCTCTCCCCTCCCCAGAATGTGAAGCATGGTTTGACCAGAGAGAAACTGGAGGGAAAGACAGGTCTTGTGTTCAGCCTAGCCACTGGCCCACTCTCTTCTCTAGTCCTCGTCACTCACCTTCATTTGCTTTTGAGGAAATAGATCTGACATCCAATGAGCCTTTCCTTCTGTCTTTATGTTTGCCAGTCTGATTATCTGTGTAAACAAACAGAGATGTTAAAGACACACTGGTAAAGGAAACCAAACTAAGTGGTTTTAAACCCCAAATTTAAGAATTAGAACAAGCAAACATCAGCACATTGCACAGAAGTGCAGACTGCACAACTCGGTCTGGAGGGGTGATTGTCATGCTGTCCCCAGGAGCGCTCACGGCCGAGGGCTTTGTGGACCCGAGACAGGTGGTGATGTGGGGAGGGCCCAGGCTGCCAAGGAATTCCTCCTAGTATGGGTCCATGCACTGGAACAAAATGGTGGAGACTTTGATCCCTCATCCATTCTTGCCCCAAGGGCAAAAAAAATATATTTTTTTCTCTATAACATCCCAGGGAGAACAACTTCCTCTTTTTAGGATGGTGTGGGACTGCTTTTGGGGTGTGTTTCAGAGACCACTGACCATGCCTCCCCTCTCTCTGTGGAGGCTGCTGCTCTCCTAGGCTTCCTGCCCCTCCTCTCGGTGCCCCGTGGTGTACCTCATGTGTTCGTCTCACAGCTGGCGAAATGGCACCAACCTGCAGGTGGGCATGGGGCAGGGTGGCCGCTCTACTGGCTCTCTCTAGGGTCCCCTGACAGCCTCACCAGGCTGCCTCCTCTGCCCAGAGGACCTATGCAGGCCCCATCCAGGTGCTTCCTCACCTGGCCTGGCTTCCGGTAAACCAGAGCACTAACAGTGAATGTGTCAAGGTCACGTGACCTTCCCCTTACTGAAACACAGCCAATCCTGCTTTCCAGACACTCAAGCCTACAGAATCCACTCTCCTGCTTTCCCTTCTTCCTATTCCTTCCTCATTTCCTTCATGATTTCCTGTTCTGCAGGCCCCATGCCCTCAGTACTTCTAAAGGTTGGTTTTCCTGGGTTCTGTCCTTAGTCCCCCTTTTTGCAGTCAGCACAACATCCTTCAAAGGTCTCTTCCCTCCCATACCTCTGATTAGTTCCTGTGTGGCCATCTCACCCCAGTCCTCTTCCACGTCCACACCTCCATCTACGGAGTGTTGGTCACCTCCAGGGGCTAATTTGTGGACCCTGCAAATGAACTCATTCTCCAAAATGAACTTGGCTTTTCCCAAAGCTGCTCTTTATTCCAGGTCACTGAACAGCACCTATTTTTTTTGCTTCTCTCCCTCAGCTGGCCAGTCAGATCCATGGATGTGCTCCCCTAGACTCTGCTAGTCTCTGCTCAGACCTTCATTCTCCTCTCCGGAGAGGAAGAGTGGCCCCAGCCATGATCCCTCCACCGATCAGGTCCAGCTACAGCCCATCAGCTCATTTGTCTTTAGGATCTGGTTCCAGCTCTTCAGTGTGGCACCACAGTCCTCTCAATCACCGTCACAAAGTCTTTAAAAAGTGCCAGTCTCTCATCCTGGCCTCTGTACCTTGTGTGGCACCCACCTCTCCCCTGCCAGCTTCCTCACCTAGCCAGCTCTGATGCCCTATGATGATGCAGGGGCCACAGGCCTGGAGACACCGTCCCTCCACAGCCCCCACACCACCCTAGCCATGCAGGGTGACAGTAGACAGTGCGCCACCCGAGGGCAGAGATGGTCTTCCCCAGGTGACCAGCACTGTATGCAGCAGGTAGTCAGTGCTCAAAGATTTAAGTCTGCTTCAGCAAACACCTGCATGCTCCTTTGCACCTGCACAAAATCTGCTGGGGTCTCAGAAGAGTAACTTCTGGCATTCAAGGACAGGTACATCACAACTGCGCAGCAGCCCTTCCTCTCTCCTCAGTCTTTTCCCTGTGTGCACTGTGGCCACTTTGCCCATTCCTGGAGCAGCCTTGACATCCACTCCTCCTGCCCTCGATGACACTGCCAAGCTCAGATGCTCCCTGTCTGGGGCACTGCCTCCCACTCCTGTGGAGACACAGTGTCTCTCCGTTCCCTGAGCTCCAGGCCAACTCCTGTCCACACAGCTGTCTGGTGAGACCACTGTGAACTGCACATTGCTCCCGGAGCTCCATTCAACATTTACTGGGCACCTACCCCATATCAGCCAAGACTTTTATGACAGTTTGGATCTTGAACATTCCCCCAAAGGCCCATTTGGTAAAGGCTTGGTCCCTGGGGTGGTGGAGTCTTTAGGAGTAGGGCTTGGTGAAAGAGCAGTGTTGTCTTACCACACCCCTGCCACATGTTTCCTGTCCATGGTCAAAAAGAAACAGAGCCAGTCCTCTATGGACTGAAGCCTCTAAAACTGTGAGCCAAACAAAACTCCTTCTCTGTAGGAGTTATTTATCTCAGGTATTTTGTTAGTGAAAGGAAGCTGATGAGCACACTGACACCAGGGATGTGAAGATGAATAATGTGCCGTCCACATGCCCAGGGTAGGGAGCAGATTTGTGAGAAACAAGGGCAGGGAAGGCTCCCTAATGGTTCTGAGGTGTAGTAGGAGCCCAGAGAGAGTGGCAGAGTCCCTTAGGGGTGGGGCAGAGAGGAGGTAGCTGGGGTACAGCTTGTAGCGTGACCAGAAGGAGGGAGGAAGAAGCTTACTTAGATGAAGCAGGATGTGACAAGAGAGAAGCAAAAAGCAATGCTTACCAAGGATGGGCTGTGGCAAGAGTGAAGAAGAGGAAGTAAATTTAACTTCTACTGAAAGTTTTTTTTTTTTTAATGGTACTGGGGATTGAACAGTGTCCCTTGCACTGAGCTACATACCCAATCTCTTTTCATTTTTTATTTTTTAAAAATTTTTATGTTATGGTTATTATTTTGTGCTACTGGGGATTGAATCATTGAATAACCATATTCTCAGCCCTTTTTAAATTTTGAGATGGGTGTCACTAAGTTGCTGTGTTGCCCAGGATAGGCTTGAACTTGCCTTTCTCCTGCCTCAACCTCCCAAACAGTATTAGTACTATAAATGTGTGCCACCACGCCCAGTCCCTACAGAAACATTTAAGAGTGTGAACCCAAACCAGGCATGATGGTGCACACCTGTAATCTCAGCACTCGGGAGGCTGAGGCAGGAGGACTGCTGCAAGTTTAAGGCTAGCCTGAACTACCTAAAGAGACCCTGTCTCACAAAAGCCCCCCCCCCAAAAAGTGTGCAACCCAAGTCTCTCCAGCTCTAGGCTGCACTCCCAACTGCAAGGCTGACCCCTTTCTACAGTAACTGTGATCAGACACAATCTAAGAGCATCTCAGGCACAGACGTTTCCACTCAGACGATCTGAGGGTGCTTCCCTGCCTCAGCAATTCTCAGACTCCACTGCCTAGAGGTGAACAGCCTCACTTCCTACCTAGCATCTAAGGAACATGACTGATTCAAACTCCTCTTCCCCACTCACCCTTTCTACCATGCTACATTTAATACTTGCTCTTTCTAGCACACAGCCTGCTCTTCCGCCCCCCCCCCATGGTGCCTCTTTTTATTGCTGGAATGCTCTTCCTTCCACACTTCTCTTCCTATCCAAATCCACCTCTTCTGTGTGGAGCACTCCCTTCCTATGAGTTCCACAGCCCCACCAGGCCTTTCTCATGTCTGCTGGCCACTTCTCATCCCTGTGTCATGTGGGGCATCTGTGAGAACCCTGTCCCTGCCTGTGCTTCAGTGCTCTGGAGTGAACCACTGTGGATGCTACCACTTCTACATGAACAACCTTGGGCAAGTTACTCAGCCAGGCAGTTTATCTGTAAAAAGGGAACTTCATCTATTAAATCCCTACCTCCTTGGCTTCTTCCAGGGCCTCAGTTAAATAAATTGTATATAACTTAGTATAGTACTTTGTAACAGAAATATACATAGAATGGCTAGGTGTGGTGACTTACACCTATAACCCCAATATTCTGGAAAGCTGAAGCAGGAGGATCTCAAGTTTGAACCCAGTCTGGGCAACTTAGTGGCTTAGCAAGGTCCTATTTCAAAACAAAAAAGGGGTGGGAATGTAGTTCAGTGTGAAGGCCCTGGGTTTGATCTCCAGTAGCTCCCACCCCACACACAAATTCCCAGAATGAACAAGCTGTCCTGGTACAAGGACAGAAGACAACCCTCCCCGGAGGCTCTTACAGATGTACAGTGCCTGGGTACGTAGGGTGGCGCAGGGTGTCTACCCAGCACCTGATGGGGAGCCCTCTGCCATCACCCTGTCTTCCTCAGCTGTGATGGCCAGAGCAGGAAGTGGCTTGCTAGAGCCACAATGTGTTTGGAGGAAATGCGCCAGGGAAATGAGTCTGCAGCAACACAGATGTGGGGTAAGCACACGGTACCCGTGGCACTGTGGAGACATGAGATGAGGGGAGGCCTGATGGGCCCAGCTCCTCACACGCTGCCAGTGGTGACTGTCCGTGTGAGAGCACTGTGGGGTGACCCCCGCCACTTGCCCCTTATGGCACAGATCAGGCTGTAGAGCCACACTGCACTCAACACATCTTCACGGAAGGCAAGCCCTGGACTCCACGGTTCTCTCCCCAAGGCTGCAGCCCCTGCAGGGCACCTGCCAGAACACCCTCAAGCACTCAGTTCTTGACTCCTTGCCTACCTTGGGGTTGCCATGGCACTAGGAGAGTGGGGTCCCACCATGGCACCAGGCGGGCTTTTTACAGGAAGAATTTGTTTTCATTTTGTTTTCCAAAAGCTTAATAAATGCTAAGAAGGAATAGGGACACCATACCTGTATGAGTGTCAGACTGAACACATTCGGGTATTTTCTCAGCCTAAAAATGAATGTTATAAGCCATTAGTTCTGATTGCCAGCAAACCTCCCTGGCATATCCCCATCCCAGGACACCCTTTACCTACCTTACTGTTTCCATTGCACACTCGGATAATGGACACATAGTGTCTAATTTTTCTGCAAGTAGAAAACAATGGTTTATTTCTCTTGATTCTCATTTGATGGACATGAAGCTGATTTTTTATTGTGCAAAGAGAACCCGTTTCACAATACACAAGATGCCTTGAGAGCATTTCTATTTTGGGGGGGGCCAAGGTCACTAATAAATGCATAAATATAGCTGTTGTCTCTGGAGAAAAGAAGCAACTTCAGTAAAACACGAAAATCCTTCCCCAGTCATCACAACAGATAAAAAAGAGTCATATTTTTTTAAAAATTGTACTGCATGCTAACCAACCAAGAGCCTTCAGCTTCCTCCTGCTCCTGTCCACAGCCTTCATGGGATGCCTGTCCCCAAGGGCTGGTGAGCAATCTGCTCAGTCACTCATGGACACAGTCACAGGCTCTCTGGGACTGTGGCTCTGCTGACTGGGGCTGGTAAAGCATCCAAACAAAATGACAGGGCTAAGCTCACGCGCTGCTGACTCTTACCATTTATTTATTGTTCCTTCAGCTTTTTTCACTCCCTTCCCTTGATAATCAAAGCCCTCTACACTTATCACAGAAAATTTGGAAAGGACATAAAAGGGCAAAGAAGCAGAACAGAGAGCCCACACAGACCCGTCGGCCCGAGGCGATCACCAACTGGCAGCAGAGCCTGGTGACAAAGCACATGAGCAATGCTGTCAGCATGGAGGGCTGCACCCAGTGTCACCACACACGGCAGCCTGGGCCGGACCTCAGCCTGAAGCAAGCCTCAGCTTCCTCATCCATCAGATGGAGAGAAGAATGGTGTCACCTTCGCAGCACTGCAGGTGGGATGAGAGGAAGCCCAGGCGGGGAGGCATGGGTACAGGGGACGGCAACAGTTCCGGACCCACCAGTGCCCTCCATACTCCTGCTCTCCTTTTCCTTTACATGGCTGCAATAATACATTAGGTCTGACTTTTTGCATTTAACATTATAATCATAGCCTATTTTGTCTTATGTGAAAATAAAATTTCATAACAAAGTAAGAAAATAGCCCGTATCAAAAGTTACTCAGAATATAAGTAAGCTTTCTTTTCATAGTCCACTTTTCTATGATTGTCACTTTTAATGGTTGTATATTTTACTGTTGAGTGTTTATAATTCATAATTTTCCATTTCCCGTGTTATTTCAGTTAGGTTTCAAGACAAATTATCTGAAATTTTTAGGGATCTGATACATAGTAATTTCCAGTCTGTATGCACATGCTTTACATAAGGATTTTTCTGTTAGTATTCAAAATACTTTATCTAGTTTGATAAGCCTGATGGAAACAGTGCATGGACTATATTAAAAAATTTTGAATATAGAGAGGCTACCAGTCAGTATTCTTATCATGCAGCTTAAAAACCTGACATTCTGATTTGAATAGGAATGCTTTCATTGCTTGCACATCCATGCAGTTATTTTATTTTTTGAGACAGGGTCTTGTTATACAGTTAAGGCTTGCCTTGAGCTCACTTTGTAGCCCAGGTTGGCCTTGAACTTGTAATGATCCTCCTGCCTCAGCCCTCAGTGCTGGGATTACAGGCATGCACCACAGGTCTGGCTTTCCATGCAGTTTAAAAAAGACTGTTAGAGCCAAACTGCAGCTGAGAGAAACTCATCAAAGAAACGCCACCCCATATGCCACCCTGTGGTGGCACCTGTCTTGTCACAAGCCTTTTAAACTCCTGCAAACACTTCTGAACTTACCTAAGTATTCAAAGCAAAATCTGCAATAACCCAAAACATGGAATATTAATTGAAGCATCTGCTCCTTACTTACCCTCCCTGTCCAATGACAGGTATTATCTTCACATTCTGTTGTATATTATCTCCATTTTTCTTTTTGGCATGGTAAATGCCTTGCCACTCCTAGAAATGGAATTAAGCATCATTAATCACGCTTTGTGTCCAAAGCATAAGCTCAAGAACATTTTCCACTTCAGTTCTGATTCACTTACCATTGCTAAAGCAATTAGGATTCAAAATGATCCCAATCCCATACCCAACTTCAGGTAACCTGACAATTCTTTCTGAACCTCCAAAGTCTTTCCTCCTGTACTGCTGACAAAAGTCAGGTCTCTGAGTCTAAGTGGTTGCATGTTTTGGGGGGTCATCTGTGGCAAAAGGCTGGTGGGCCCAGGAGGGAAGTGTCCCCTCCTCCCTTTGGGGCCCAGGTTCCACTCCTCCTCCTGCCCCCCGCTGCAGGGGAGGAGGGAGCTTGGCTTCTCCCTTCCTGTCCTCTGGGAAAGGAAAACCTCAGAGCTGGCACATGGAAGGAGCCTGTGGTTCTGAATGGTTTGAGGCCCCTCTGGGATGAGGAAGTTTCCGTCCCTCTACAGGCAGGGCTGGGATGACAAAGCAACAGTCAGGACTGAGCTCAGGTGGAGCAAACAGGGCCACAGCTCTCCTGCCCAGTCAGAACCAAGCTGTTTCGGCAGGGACATGCAATCAGGCTGAGCAGCTGTGCCTGCTCTCAGTTGATGAGGAGAGCCAAGGACAGAGCGTGAAAAGGTCTGAGTTCCTCCAAGAGATCCCCTGATCCTAAGCTATGGAACCCCTAAAGCCCAACGTGGACCCTGAACTAACTCCTAGGATTAGTTCCAGAGACCTTTAGAACCTAATGCTGACCCCCATGGGAAGTGAACCACCAAAGGAGGGTTTAGTGAAGTCTCTTGTCCAGATCCTCACACTGTTAGTTCTGACATCTCTGAGTGGGGTGTGGGAGTCCACACACCAATTCCAAGGTAAGATCTCATCTCCATGGCGTGGGGAAGTGAACCCAAAAGAAGCCAGGCACTCTGATGAGTCTGAGGCTGATTATGGATGCTTCCTGACACAATTGTGAAAACAATGGACCAAAAAAGTACTGCATCAAAAAGAGCCAGAGACCCCAGCTCTGCACCTAGCAGGAACTGGAGCAGGAAGGTGGTGCAGGCCTTGCTCGGTACAGCCATGAACTCAGCTAGGCCCAGGGAGAGAGGCCTATGCCCAAAGCAGCAGGGATCAAACAGGAAGCCCAGGCAAGAGCAGCAAGTACCTGCGCATTGTCTTAGGAGCAAACAGGTCTGAGGGGGTACTTCCCAAGTTCACTAATAATGTAACATGGGAAACTGACTGTGGTGAGGTCTGCACAACTATGTGAACATTCTAAAACCTCTGCACTGTGTATTTCAAATGGGTGAATTGTATGATATAAGAATTACTCAATAGTGCTATTGACAAATGGGAAGAGAGACAGAAATACACACAAGAACCCAGCTGTTCTGGCAGGGACATGGAGAGTGAGCACTTAAAAAAATTCAATCAAGGTCAGCACTTAAAAAAATGTATGTGGAAACATATCTTTCCCACATATACTTCAGTGACTGACAGATCCTAAGTCAAGGAACCACAGGCCATGCTGCCAAAGCTCCATGATCCACCCAAAAGAGAGACGATTTAGCCAATGTCTTGGCTTGGGTAACAGATTTGCCTCTAAGTTTCTTGGTAACCAATGGAAACAAAAAAATATTTACTTAGCATACACCATATTTACTTATCATAAAGCTATTTCAAAATTCACTTACTATAAATTTTAGTTTCCAAGAATAATGACAGTCCTACTACGCATGCTGATACAAAGATTTGGTTGTTAGCAGAGCCCCAAACCCTGTCACAGGTTGTCCTGGGGGGCACTCCACAGCACAGCCACAGGCCTGAGCCTCCCTCCGGTCCCTCCATCTGTACAAGCTGTGTGCCACGCTCCGTGCTGATGCAGACCCCCGTGGCACCCAGTGTCTTCAGAATTAAATCATCCTCATCCAGCTGTCCTATCCTCTGGGCCAGTATGGTGCTTGCACACAGTAAACAAGCAGGGAACACTTGAGGCTTTTGTTCACTGAGTAGCCAAGGTCAACTACAGAACCCTGGTCACCAGGCTAAGGCATCAGAGCTCTGTGCTGAGAGAGGGACACGACAGTATGAATTAGTAGGATTGATCATACAAGACTGTGAGGTGAATTTAGTGGGGTAGGGGGTTCTGGGAGAAGACCAAACTGGGTTCAGCTACCATAATTCCAGGCTGTGTGAAGAAGGCCTGCGCAAGGTCACAAAAGACAGCAAACATGCAAAGCCTAGAGGGTGGACAGCCATCGTGGCTGGTGACTGATCTGAGGGAAGAGATCAAAAGGCAGGAAAGAAAATCAGTTACTCCAGGAATCTAGGACAATGTAACTGTGAGGGTGGTCCATGAGCACACAGAGCCCGGGGCCAGAAGAGGCACTGGGATTCTGACTGTGGGGAATGAAAGGAAATCACTGCTAGACAACTGAATTTCAAGGGAACAGCAAGACATTGAACTGGATCTTGGAAGAGGCTGAGACAAAAACCAGGGACTTGTGAGACATCTACATGGTGCAGAATAATGCCTCCACAACTGAGGAGCTTTCTGAGGGACCACAGTAGAGGGAAGAGGCCGGCATCCAGGTAAACCCACAAAGAAACAGAAGGAAGCAGAGTAGGAAAGGAGGACCCCAGGAAGTAAAGAAAGCTAAAAGGTCCTGCAGCTGTGCATCATTACCATATGGTGGGTATCTGAGCAGCCAACATTTACCCTGTACCAAGTACATGTCAGGGGAAGAGTAAGAGAAGGGGAAAAATTCAGGATCTCCAGAAGAGGTAAGGCTTGAGAATTTGAAAAGAAGAGAGATTATGGGCCCTGGAGCCCTGACAGGAGAATCTTGAGGAAAAAGAAAAAGAAGAGTCAAAAGGGGTGTAAACCAGTGTACAAGGAAGCATGAGTGTGGGGCTGAAAGTCAAAGTGTCTTTTATTTCTACCCCAAAGAGCCAACTGAAAATGATGGGTGAGGGGCCTGTGGAGTATCAGAATTTCTCCTCTGGCCCCACAAGTCTCCAAATTAGATATCCAAAAGCTAACACCTGATACTCCAGTACCTGCAGCCCCAGCTGCCAACCACTCTGAGTCTCTGTTCTGCCTGCCTGTACCCAAGCTCTCCTTGCCCATTACTGCACCCAGTGCCACCAGACACTGGTCCCCTAGCAAGTCCTCCCTAGAGAGGCCAGATTAGGGAGGCTTTTCTTTTTCCACCCCAAGAACCTAGAAGACTGGCCTGCTGCAAGGTTGCCAGCAAAGCAGCAAGGTAACAACTAAAAAGTCACTTTCTCACTCTCATCAAGAACTCCGAAAATACACAAAGGGTCAGAATTATTTAGAACTGAAGCCTTACAGGGGCTAAAGATCTGATCATCTTTATTCCTGCTCATCCTAAGTTCAGAATTTAGAGAACAGGTCTCTTGCTCTTCAAGTTTGAGGCCCTCTGAACCTGGTGCCCAACAGCGCAACTCCAACAGAGGTTGAGGTAGGGGAGAAGAAGACAGATACAAAGGAGACCAGAAAATCCTAACTAAAAATTGTTCTTTAAGACTGCAATTCTGGGCCTCAGGTGAAGTCACTCAAGGCATCTTTTCAAATTCTCAAGCCTCACCTTCTCTTCAGCAGCCCTTGGTTAAATTCAGACTCCTTTCCTCTCAGACCCACCACACCCAAACATCCTTAGGAACACTGAGTCTATCAGTTGGTTTAATTGAAAAAATAAAGAGCAGGAACCTGACCCAAAGATAAAGGAACAGGATGAGAAAATGAAAAAAATATTTAAATTATCCATCTTAATTTAAAAAATTGAGCTTATACCTATAGTATGGGCCAGTGCTCTTCTGGGGATTTGGCCACCTTTCCCATGGGTTGAGGGTTTTTACTCTCTCTCTCTCTCTCTCAAAAAAAAAAAAAATAATAATAATCCATAAATGTTACCTGTTTCAAAAAATTTATGTGCTTCTCTCTCTAAGGTCTACACTCTATTTCTCAGAGTATGTACTAAAATTTCTAATAAACCCTTCCTAAGCCTCTTACTGATGTGTCCTGTAAGTTCTTTTTCTGTGACTGGAGATGGCAAACCTGCAAGCCCCTTCCACATATACAGAAAGTTAGGTTCCTTAGCTCAGTTTTGGAACCTCCTCAGACCCAGGCCAGTAACAGGATGACTAGTGTGCACAGACCTGATGCGTGCCAGGGTGCAGAGTTAACCCTCTGTGCACCTCTCCTCCATCTCTACCCCCACCCCCACCCCTGGGAAAAGGACGCGGAATACTGCTGGGTATTCACAGATTGTCCCGATTCACACCTAGCACAAAACCCCTGGCTGCCCCAGTAGCAGCAAGGGACCAAAATGCCAGGCTCAGGGGGCCCAGGAAAGTCCTCTCAGTGCACCCGAGAATCCACTTCAGCTTTTGCTTCTCTCTCTACAGAGGTCAGACCTTAGCCTCCCTGTAGGAAGAGAAACACCTCCTGATAGGAAGGCCGAAGGCCAACCAATGCTAGTGGTGCCTGCTTCTGCCATTCCCCAGCAGCAGTGCACCCCCAGACCTCACCCTGGCCAGGCCTGTCTCCACTCTCATCTCCAGCTCCTGTGTGCTCAGAGCAGGGACACAGGGAGCAGGCCCAGGGCACTTGTGCCCCAGGCCAGGCACTGGTCCAGAAGCCCTGGGGACGGACATCGCTAAAACCTGGAACCTGCAGTGTGGACAGCAGCATACGCCACCAAGTGTGCAAACATTCCCAGGACACAGATTTGCAGTCCCTCCCAACTGTGCGAGTGAGGAAAAGCAGACAGCACAGAAAGCGACTGGGAAAGCAGCAGAGTCCCCCTTCCCATCATGCCTTAAAGCCTCCTAATGGAGGTGCTGTCAGAGGCCATGCTCGGAGGAAATGACACCCGGAAGACCAGGCCTGCAGTTCTTCCGGCTACCCCTTTGAGGTGTGATCCTGGGCCACCCACATTCTCTTGACAGCTCCTTCTTTCTGTCTCCTACTCTGGTCCAGGTGCTCTCCTAAATCAGAATTCTCATTTGCTCTTCTTTGCATACCAGAATCTAGCACAGTACCCAGCACACATTTTAAAAATACACCACAAACGACGGAGGCTCAGAGCATTGCTAGGCTCAGATGTGCAGGCTCACAGCCAAGTCTCGCCTAGAGTCACCAGCCAGGAGCTACCACTTCACAGATCGGTATTACAGAGGTCATCACGAAGATGAAAGCAACGATTTTTAAGTGTCAAGTTACTGTTTATTGACTAATCATATCACATACTTTCTTGGCCTCAGTTTCCTCATCTGCAGAACAGGGATAAAAAGGACAACATGTGGCCTGGTGCAGTAGTGCACACCTATACCTCACACTTGGAGTCTGGAGGATTGCCATGAGACCCAGGCCAGCCTGGGTTACCTAGTGAGGCCCTAACTCAAAAAAAAAAAAAAAAAAAAAGGAACACGACCTACCCTTCCCAGGGCTGTGGCAAGAATAAGGCTGAAGGCTGAGGTGACCTGGCACGCACAGTGTTCACTGAACACCCAAGTCTTCCTTCCTTGTTATGCCAAAGAGACAGAGGGACAGGCCTACTTACCTTGCCTATCCTGACGCATGAATTTATAGTATCCAGCAAGTCAGCCTTTTTCTCGTTTATAGGCACTTCTGCTAGCTCCTTCCCTATTAATTCACCTGACTGATAGCCCATTGTGGTTTCAAATGCAGGATTTGCATACTGGGGAGAGATAAAAGAAAAAAAAATCCAACGAATTCAAAGGCATTTTGAAAAGATGACAATCAAGGATCTTGAACCTAAGCACTCATTGATGTCATCCCCCCCACAACCAAGAGCCTGCACCCAACCATGGCTCCAATGCCACAAGAACATGAGCTCAGGAGAATCTTCAGTTAGACAAGCAGGCCACATCTGGGCTGCTGAGCTGGAGCTGCAGCATGTAAAACAGCAGACTGCCACGTGCAACGCCCTCACTCTGCTCCTCAGCACACTGCCAGGTTCCACCAGGCACTGCACTCCTGCTCATCCGGATAATGGGAATGAAACCTCTTGCCTCTCCCATGGGATTCAAATAAATGTGAAAAGCAGGCTGTCAACTAGCAAGTGTTAACAAATGTCACACCTAATGGTTAAGTTTCAAACAGGACTATAAAATGGGAGAGGATGTGGAGGAAAGCTGTGTATGTGCTGAAGGTGGTGAGCAACCCAGTAGCTAATGATGTTTACTAATACCCATTTTCCTTGCTAGACATTAAAATAAGCACCTCACACACATTAACTCATTTCATCCTCAAAACAACCTTAGAGAAGGCAGCTGGCTGTTACTCTTAATATCATTCTCATCTACACAGATGACAAAGCAGATTCAGCTGGATTAGCGTTAAGTAATTTGCCCAAAATGACTCAGCCAGGCAGATGGAGACCGAAGCCTGTGCCACTTTGCAGGGCACTGATGATGCCAGGCCCCAGTACTGCAACTCCTCACCATGGAGCCATGAGTCAGATTACAGCACCAGGGCCCCAGAAGGAAAATCGGGGGAAGCCAATTCTCAGAGAACTGTTCCTATGTTACAGCTCTCTTTTTTGTGGTCTGAGGTACAAGCCATGAGTCACTTATATAAACCCCCTTTACTAACTGTGGGCATTCTGTAATTACTGGGTATCCTGTTTTTGTCATTTTCATTTTTTCTAGAAATCTGTACAAGTGTAAACTGTCTTCCAAAACAGTGAGAAAGGTGAAAGAACAGTGAGGAAGGCTTGTAAACCTTGTAGAGTTCTCCCTACTGTAGTGTTCCCATATTCTCAGCACTGGAAATCATTTTAAAATTTTATAGAAGTAAAAAACATTTACTGGCAAAAATCAGAAAATACATATCAAAATAAATAAGATAGCATATCATTCCACTAGAATATTTGTGTGTTCCCTCTCAAGCAACCCTTCTGAGTAAGTTTCCTTGCTAAACGTATACAACCCAGTGAGAAACAATAAATGCAAATGTGCTACTTTTATAGACATTTTCTAGCATCATATAAGTATCTTTTTTATCTAGTTTATATTAAATAATATATTTCGATTTTGTTCAGATAATCCCCTCAGGAAAAACCAGTCCCTTGAACTTTGAAAAGAAACAAAAAAAATCACATCGGAGGGGTTCAATACTAAAAATGATAACAGACAAGAAAACAGGGACAATTTCCCAAAAGAACAAACCTGAATGATGTGGTCTTCACTTGTAATTTCAACAGCTTCTTGGCTTTTCTCTAATGCAGTGAATACTGAGTTACAAGCCCTTTATGGGTAGAAACAGAAAGATTGATTAATGTAAATACTACCAAATCTAATGCAATCTCCTGTTATTATATTAGCTTATTTAAATGTGATTTGGGCTGATGTGTAACGATGATGTTGTACACTTGTCTAAGAAAAGGAAGGGGATACCTGACAGTA
>RJWM01006942.1:10255-81203 GCA_004363535.1 Dasyprocta punctata | reverse complement strand
CTGGTGACGGGAATGAAAACTAGTACAACCACTATAAATGTGGAGATTCCTCAATAATCTCAGACCATAATTCCATTCAACCCAGATATTCCCCATTTAGGTATCTTCCTGAAAGAGTTGAAGACATCATATTCAAGTGATACAGTCACACCCATATTTATAGCAGGACAATTAATAATGAGTAAGTTTTGGACTTGGCCTAGCTGTATATCAACAGATAAATAAAAAAAGAAAATGTGGTATTTATAAACTATAGACCATTACTCTGAAATAAAAAAGATAAACTTGAGTTTTTTATAGAAAAATGGATGGCTTTGAGAACATAATATTAGGTGAAATAAATCAGACATGCAAGTTTAAGTATTGCATACTTTCTCTTACATGTAAAAATCTATCTTACAAGTAAATTACTGAGTAAAATCAAGGATAGATAACAGAAGAGAGAATTTCGCAAAATAGAATGAGATGAAGAGATGGAGGGAGAGGAGAAATAGGTAAGAGAAAATGTATAAACAAGAATTAAGATGTGCTATATAGATATACTAATTTCCTGTAATGAATGCAAACTTTATGCTCTTCAAACATATACCAATGAAATTAATAAACTCAAAAAAACCAAATGGGAAAAAAACAGAACAAATCATCATAACAATTTTTTAATTCTTTTTTATACTTTGGTATACAATGGTTTATAATTCTTCTTAATTGTATGAAAATCTAAGACACACATACTAATTTTAAACAAAAAAAAGATTAATAACAGAATTTATAGGGAATTCAAAGGTATATTAAACGCACTTGTTGGAGAATTTTGTCCACCTTTGAGAAAGCACAAAGCAGTATTAGAAAAGAGTAGATCAAGACCAACATATGTTACTTACACCTCACAATTTTATAAAATGAACATCACTATTAGGTACTGTAAATATACTCTAGCATAAGAAAAACAAAGTATGAAATTAGAAAAATGGTTACTTTTGTTACCATTTTTGTTAATTCCACCTTTTACTTACACTCAAGATGGAATATTGAGTAGCAACTCCATGTGAATGAATTTGGAGAGGTAGATAAAATTATTAATGATTTTCTACTTTAAAAACAGGAAGAAAACAGAAAAAGGAAGTTTCAGAAATCTGAAGAAAAATGAATAGAGGAATTCAAGCAGCATAGCAGCTTGGGAACATTTAGTTCGGGGAGTAAATAACCTTTCACTATCGATAGTCATTAAAACTGTTCATTTCAAAGTGTACATATTGATCTCATAACCACTGATCATTTAATAATGATGGCTAAAATATTTTTTGCTTAAAAAGTCATAAAAAGTATCATATATTTGGAAAGCACTGTCATCCATAATAAGAACAAAAGTTTTGACCCTTAAAAGAGAAAGTTTCAGTTATTGAGACAGTTCAGTTTTCATGAAGAGTTTTTCCTTGTAATTGTGACTAAATGAATTTGCGATGGAGAGACTAGCCAGGTATTAATCAAATTCAAATCATAGAAAGTTCAGTTAATTTTTTCATTTTACAGAAACTAGGTTTTGCCGCGTCCTTTTCTAGCCATGTTCTGCTGACAAAGTCCAAACATGGAAGGAAAGAGAGACCCATGTTCTGCTGACAAAGTCCAAACATGGAAGGAAAGAGAGACCCATGTTCTGCTGACAAAGTCCAAACATGGAAGGAGGCCATTTCCTAAGAAAAGGCCGCAGCACAAAAATTGGCTTTGTGGGAATGGGTTAATATTTCTTGGGAACTACTGTGTTAACTTGTGCTCTGATCTAGTTCAAAAAAATTTCTCCTTTTTCTTTCCCATGCATAAAATCAGTAAATAAAGTGCAGACTCCCTAAGAACAAAAGGATAGTTGATAAAATGTTCTTCTACTATTAATAGTGTAGTGGTCTGATACCGACTCAGACCGACAAGGCCAAGGCCAGAGTAAAAGTTTGAGAGTTTTTAACGATAATAATAATAATCAGCTGGGGCTGTCTGGGAACCTCTATGCAGAGGAGCCAACTTGCTACTATATTTTGTCTTTTGAGAGAAGCAAGGTAGATAATACATTCTTACAGCTATGAGAACACTGCAAGGGAATAGGGGGGCTAAACCGTGGCTGAATATAGTTTTGTGCTTTGCAAGCTTTTAGCTAGACTACTATAATAAAACATTTAGAACAATTTTACCCTCTATAGTACATTAAACCTCCTTAAATATAGATTGATACTTTAAAGCAATTATTAAGATTTTTTCCCATAGATAAATATAAAAACTTGATTCAACTAATTGAGAATTAATCAGTAATTTATTAGTAGCCAAAACATACTTCAAGGTCTTTAATTAAATATAAACTTTCTGCCTGTGTTAACAAATCATGTATGCTGATAAATCATGTAACCATAGAAACACCTGTTGATCTCATTCTTGTTATCTAAACCTTCAGCCCTTACAAAAAGGGATAGAAATTATTCTGAGAGAGTTAGTAGAGTATGTAATTACATTAGTAACAGTAGTAATAGAGAATAGCAATAAACGAAGCAGATTCACGCAGTCTCTGAGCTGTTTGTGTGTCTGTTCTCCACGCGCCGACACTCAGCCCACCTTTGGGGACTCTGTGGACCTAGCCCGGCTGGACCGAGGCAAGGTTTCCTTAATTAACCAAAATTTCTGAAAAATTCATTAGTCAAATTTTTATTGATTTTCAATCTTTTGAAACAGTGCATCAAGTTTTAATGTTATATATTCCATTATAATTTACTTCAAATTTAGCTTAAATTGATTATGGAAAAAGTATACTATTTTTGGTTTGGTGTCTTACAAAAATGAGAATCTTGAAAATAATGTGGATGTAAAAATGTCTGGCAGTAGAATTGATAGAAATGTAATACATTTACCAACCACTCATTTAACATTTTTGACCTCTTAAAATGAAAAGTATGTTTTGCATGATAGTGATCTGCACACAACTGCATTTTTAAAAATTTATGAGAAAAAATAATAAGGAAAGATAAAGGAAACAATAAGGAAAAGGATAGAATCGATTGATGTGTGTAGAGGTATGCTAACTTTACAAACCAAATACTTTTTTTTACCCCTTCCTTCCTATCCCCTTTCTCCCTCCCTAGTTCCCCTTTCTTTTGAAAAACTATTTCCTAGTTCACAGTATCTTCAATGCACTTTGGTCCTTACACATTCAGTATCTCATGCCAGAGAAGTGATATGATATTTACACTTGTGTCTGATTATCTCGCTTAAGAGTATGATCTCAAGGTGCATCTGTTTACCTATAAATATCTCATTTACCCTTCTATAAGACTGAGTAGTACTCCACTGTATAAAAAAGTCTTTTTCATCCAGTTTATGGCCATTTCAGTTGTTTCCAAGATTTAGCTATTACAAACTCTGCTGCTATAAACATGGGTGTGCATATATCGCTGTGGTATGATCTTTTTCATTTTTCTGGGAAGACATTCAAAAGGAGAATAGGTTGATCAAGTGCGGTTTCTAGTCCCAGTTTTTTGAGGAATCTCCACTCTGATTCTCACAATGTTACATACTCTACACTCCTATCAACAGTGGAGAAGAGCTCCTTTATTCCCACAGCCCCTCCGGCTTTTGTTGTTGGCTGATTTCTTAATAATAGTTATTCTTTTTGAAGTAAGATGAAATCTCAGTATTGTCTTAATTTGCATCTCTCAAATATCTACTGATGTTGAACAATTTTTCATACATCTATTTGGCATTCGTATTTCTTCCCCGGAGAAGTGGATATTCATCTCAGATGCCTGTTTTTGGATTGGTTATTTAAATTTGAAGGGTATGATCTTTTTAATTCTTTATATGTTTTAGATTTTAGTCCATTGTCAGAGTGACAACTGGTTCAAAAATTTTTTCCACTCTTTGGGCTGTCTTTTCACTCTATAGGTAATTTCTTTGCTGTGCAAAAGCTTTTTAATAGGATGAGATCCCAGTTGTTGAATGTTTGTATTATTTTCCATGCAATCCAAATTTTATTCATGATATCTTTGCCTACACCTATGTCTTCAAGAGTTCTACCTATTCTCTCTTCCAGCAGATTTAGTGTTTCTGTTTTAATATTTAGATCTTTGATCCATTTCAATTTTAATTTAGTGCATGGAAGAGACATGGGTCTAGTTTTCTTTTTTGGCATGTAGAAAACTGGTTTTATCAGTATCATTTTTTAAAGAGGATATCTTTCTTCCAGTGAATATGCTTGGTCCCTTTGTTAAAGACAAGGTGGCTAAGTGTGCATGGTGTTCTTTCTGCATTTTTAATCTGTTCCATTGATTCTTGGGTCTCTTTCACAGCCAGTCACATGCTGTTTTTATCACAGTAGCTTTGTAGTATAATTTCAAGTCAGGGATTGTAACATTCCCTGACTTGCATTTGTTGCCTAGAATTGGTTTCCCTATTCTTGTTCTCTTCTGGTTCCAAATGAATTTCTTTGTGAGGTATGCTGATGGTATTTTGCTTGAGATTACATTAAATCTATATAACAATTTTGTAAGTGTGGCCATTTTCACTATGTTAGTTCTTCCTACCTAAGAGTAAGGGATATCTTTCCATTTTCTGATATCTTCTTAGATTTCCTTTTTCAGAGTACTGTAATTTTCAGTGTAGAGGACTTTTACTTCCTCTGTTAGATTGGTTCCTAAGTATATTTTTTTTACCCCAGTGCTTCTGTGAAAAGTGTGATTTTCCTCATTTCTCTCTCAGTGCATTTGTTGTTAGTGTACAGAAACATTATTGCTTTTTGAGTGTTGATATTTTATCCAGTTATGCTACTAAATTCAGTTATTAAATCTACAGGTTTTTGCTGGAATGTCTGGGGTATTCTATGTAGAGTATCATGTCGTCTCCAAATAATGTTAATTTAACATCTTCATTTCGTACCCTTATTCCTTTTATTTTTTTCTCTTGTCTAATTGCTCTGGCTAATGTTTCCAGACCTATTTTGAATAGGAGTGGTGATAGTGAACCTTCTTGTCTTGTTCCTGATGTTAGAGTGAAAGTTTCCGCTTTTGGTCATCTAGTATGAGGTTGGCTATTGGTTTGTTCATTAGGGAGATAGGCCTGTGATTCTCTTTTTTGGTTGGGCCCTTCTCTGGTTTTGGCTTTGTGGTAATACTTGCTTTCAGGAATGACTTTTGGAGTATTGCTCCCCTTTCAATTTCATTAAGGAGTTTCATCAGTAATGGCACTAATTATCTAAATATCTGGTAGAATTTAGCAGTGAATCCATCAGGACCTAGGCTTTTCTTTGTTGATAAACTTTAATTATACTTTCGACTTCATTGATTGATACTTGGTTATTTAGAGTTTTTAAATTTTTTTGGTTCAGTTGTGACAATTCATATGTATGTAGGAATCTGGTCATTTATGCTGTGTTTTTCATCTTAATAGAATGCAAGTTCTCAAAGTGAGTATTGTCGGTGTTCTGGATATTCACAGAATCTGTTATGATTTCACCCTTTTCATTCCTTATTGCATAATTTTGAGTCATTTCTTTCTTCTTTTTGATAAGGTTGGCTAGGGTTTGACAATTTTATTTAATCTTTCAAAGAACCAGCACTTTGATTCTTTGAGTCTTTGTATTGCTTTCTTAGTCTCAACTGCATTACTTTTTCCTCTTTATAATTTCCTCCCTTGTGTGAGGTTTGGGTTTGATTTGTTCTTGTTTTTATAAAAGTTTGAGTTTAACATTAGATTGTTTATTGACCTTGTTCTGCTTTCCTGATGTGAGCATTCACTAGTAGAAATTTCCCTTTTAAAACTGCTTCCATCGAATCCCATAAGTTCCCATATATTATATCAGCATTACTATTTAATTTTGGATACTCTTTTATTTCTTCTTTAGTTTCATCTGTGGTTCATTGGTTGCTCAGGAGAGTGTTATTTAATTTCCAGGTATTTATGTAGTTTTTGTGATTTCTTTTGCCGTAGATTTCCGTTTTCATTGCTCTATGGTCAGATAATGTGCATGGGATTATTTCAATTCCTTTGCACTTACTTAAGCATGTTCTATGGGCCAGAATGTGTTCTATTTTGGAGAACATCCCATGTACAGCTGAGAATGTGTATTTTTAAGTTGTTGGGTACACATTGACTAAGTACACATCTACTAAGTTCATCTGTTTACAGATTTCATTTAGTTCTGATATTTCATTGTTCATTTTTTGTCTAGTTGATCTGCTTGTAACAGTGGGGCATTAAGGTCCCCCATTACAATTTTACTAGTGCTTATTTGATTTTTCATGTCATATGTGTATATATGTGTATATATATATATATATATATATATATATATATATATAAATTATTGCTATCTCGTTGTCTTGGAGTTTTCCCTTAACAAGTGTGGAGTTATTCCTTTTTCTCTTTTGACCAGTCCTGGCTTGAAGCTAACAGTGTCTGCAAATAGAATAGCTAATCTTGCTTTTTTCTGGGTTCCTGTCACATATAGTATTGTTTTCCATCCTTTTTCTTTTGCTCTGTGAACTTCTTTTTAGTATAATGTGTTTTTTGTATGATGCATATTGTTGAATCTTGTTTCTTGATCCATTCTGCCAGTCTGTTTCTTTTGACTGGTGAATAGAGACCATTTACATTGATGGTTATAACTGATAAGTGTTAGCTTATCCTTCTCATATTATTTGCCTGTTGTTAGTATCGTCTCTCCCCTCTGTTTAATTGCTTGTTCTACCTGATGGCTTTTTTTAACTGGTGTTCTTGGAATTGTGGTCCTCCTTAGCTTTTCCTAAAATATTCTTCAGAACATTTTGGAGAGCTGGTTTGGTGATCATGTATTTCTTCAGTTGTTCTTTGTTATAGAAATATCTTATTTCTCCATTGATTTTGAGAGATAGTTTTCAACATCAATCTGGGTTGGAGTTTGTTTTCTTTTAGGGCTTGAAATTCTTCACTCCATACTCTCCTTGACTTGAGGGTTTGTGTTGAAAAGTCAGTCGTGATTCTAATGGGTTCTCCTTTAGTTTCTTTTCTATAACTACTTTTAATATTCTGTTCTTGTACTGAAAATATGGAATCTTGATTATTTTTTGCTTTGGTGTAGATTTATTTTAGTCATGGTTACTTGAAGTTCTACATGCCTCAGTTATTTTTATATCATATTCTTTGTCCATGTTTGGGAAGTTTTCTGTCATTACTTATATTAAGAGGATTTTTTTATGGCATTTGAGCTGTCTCTGGCCTTCTTACTAATTCTACCACTCTTAGGTTGTTCTTCTTTCCTTTGTATTGCAGCTGCGGCACTAATTTTTTCATTGTCCCTAGCTATTTTTAAAATCTTTCTTTTTGTGGTCCTAACCATAATGCTGTCCTCTAGATCTGATAATCTATCTTTACCTACATTCAATTTGTTGTGTATACTTTCAATGGAATTTTTAATATCCTGGATATCTATTTGGACCTGTTTTCGGGCTTCCATTTCTTTCCTATGTTGGGTATTCACAGTTTCCATCATTATCCTATGCTCCTCTATTTTATATCTGTATCTACTCTAGATCCATGAAGTATGTCTTTCGTTTTTATCATTATTCTTTTTTGCCGGAGAGATTATCTTTCTACAACTCTATCACTTTTTTCACTTCAGCTGCCATCATTTCAGAAAGATCCAGTGGCTGGCTTCTGATTTCCTCTATCTCCCTGTGCTCTGGGCCTTTATTGGAGACCTGTGGGTGCACTTTGCTTCTGTGTCTTGTCATTTTCTGTGTTTTATTTTCTGTGTTGGTGCTTCTAGATTTCTCACAATAGATAGTTTTATCCCTAGTATTGAGGCTTCCCTAGGAAATGTTTATCCCCCAAAGATGTCATCTGGTTCTTGATCTTTGTGTCTTTCCCAAGAAACTACATTCTCATTTTATTAAGAATGAGAAGTTGGTATTTATTTGGCTCAGCTCCCTGTGCTTTGATACTGGACCATGATGATGTCTATTAACCCAGAAAATGACAATATTGCCATACAGGGGGCAAAAACTGATTACAACATGTAGTACAATTAGCAATAATGATATTATCAAACATAGCCTAGGGACTGACAAACTGATAACTATTAATTTGGTGCCTTTAACCATAGTTGCAGGCTCTATAGTTGTATAACAAGATTCAGTATATACCAGGAATTTGCATGCAATGTTTCCACTTGGTAGACTGACTTTATACAATTTGTCTCTCCAACCTTGACCTTCATCCAATCAATCACCACATGGCCTTCTTCCCTTTGTCTTTGTGTCTTTATATGGACTTCTGTTATAAGGGAACCGGCATTTGATTTAGGGCTTGTTCTAACGCCATATGAGCTTATTTAACTTGACTGTATCTGATAAAACTATATTCCTAAACAAGGTCACATTTTCAAGTACTGGTGTTTAGGACTTTAATATACTTTTCTGAGAGCACAATGCAGAGCATGACACCTTATTAATTGCTGAATTAATAAGATATGTAGCATTTGTTTTATATTTTGTGAGTTATATTTTTGCCTTTTTAAATAGTATTAGCATTTTATAAAGGAATCATTACCCAGCCTGCCTTGCAAATATATTTTCAACAACTAAAATCTAAACTATGGGTCTTCTGAGGACAAACTGTATATTTTACTATCTCACCCCCAATGCATATTATGACAGGTAGAATAATATGCATATGATAAGGTTTTGTTGGATTTTAAATAAAAGTAGAGGCTCATCTCTGTTGGTGCACTTTAGCTCATCTCTGCTTACTTTGCCTGCAATCCCAAGGAAGATACCATTGGCCATTATTCTTTCTTTGGAATAATTCAGCAGAAGATGGAGGTGGTTGCGAGCTCTGGTTGTGAAGTACTGGTACTTGGATCAAATCAAAATGGAGAAGCAAGAGCAAACCTGTGTAAAATGTCAGAGTATGAAAATTCAGAATTTGCTGACAAAAGTGAAGAAAAGATGGAAGAATCCAGTCTTTCTACCAGATGAGATCTGAGGAGATTTGCCACAGTCAAAGAGAGACCCTCCATTCATCCCACTCACAGAATAATTTACAGGTTCTCTAACCACAGAAAAAGGAATTTTTAAGTTTTATCAATGAAAACATAAGACAATTTGTTAGGCAGAATTTAAAGAGTGCACATTTAGATAGATTTACAAACTGAGTTGAATTAGCGGATGCCTATACGGTTTCCAATGGAGAACTGTCTGATGTGTGCTATGAAATCCCATATATTTGGTGCCAAAACTTTCAAATGAGTGGCATATGAAGGTATGAAAAACACTTTTTTTATTTCCTAAACAACATAATCTTTATTAAGTTCTTTTACAGCCAAACCGCTTCACTTTATTGCATGTTAACTGGTATTTGCAGAGAAATATTCAACTCACACAATCCAGCCAATGATAGACAGGGTGTCGTGACATCATGTACAGTGTCTTGTACAAACAGCTTTTCCCTCATATACTTGTCTTTGATGTTGTCATTTTAATACTGCCTTCTTCACATTTGCCTATCTTATCTAAAAACACTAGAAGCAATTAGTGCATACCTGGATTGTCAGACAGTGTAATGAACATATTTTTTGCACTGGAATTTCTTTATCTATGGGGGCAGCTGCATTGCTCTACTTTGGCAAAGGAAAGTGTTTGCCTATGAGTGCTCTGGAGGACTTCATCAGTGGGATAAACTCTGTGCTTCTTAAATCTGTGGATATAGTGGATCTTCTCTATCTTTTCAGAACTACTTACCACTATTTCCATTGTGCTCTATCCCCAGTTGTTGGGCCTTTGTGGAGTGGATCACCCAGAATTCTTCATCTCTAGTTTTCAGCAGGTTTGGTCAAAAGAAGGCCTGGACAAAGAATTAAAGGTAGGGAAGAGAAAAGCTGGGGCAACAAGGTTATGTTCTACTATTCACTATCCCCATAACTACACTTGCCTATCCACCCCACCCCTACATATACACACAATATGAGCAGAGGTGGCATTTGCTCTCAGGTCTCCTGGACCATGACCCCTAAGAGGTGGCCCTTTCACTCACACCTCTGCTTCTGACCAGATTTTCAGTACACAATGTCCCTTCTGTCCATGGCGGAATAACAGAGTTCCATTACTTACTATCTTGGGTTTCCTCCACCTCACTTTTCAGTGCCTGTCCACATCTCTGTAAGCAGTCTCCTCATTAAAATAATCAAACCATGTGAGTGGAACTCTGTTTCACACTTGGACATTCACTGATGCAGTGATCATTCAATGAATTCAATATTAACTCTGAATTTTATGTAAAATTTAAAAACATATGCAAGGAGTAGTAAACCATTTAAAGCCATTATTTGTAGAATGAAGTAAAAGGCTAAAGGATTAAGTCACTGTTTCCAGATGGATACAGTCACAAACTCCTGAGGCCTCATTTTTACTCCTTCTTTATATATCCTTTCCATGTGTACCACATTCTTTTTATTTTTCAAAATATTCTTTCATCTTTTTTTTGACATCTTAGTGAATCAGAGAGCTGTCATTATTATAGAAAACCCTAGTGTAACAGAAGATCTAAGAGTAGCATTCTTAGTAATATAGAATTATATAATTATATGTGCTTTCCAGGACCATGTAATTACATACATTAGCTAATGTAAGTAGTCAGAAGACCACCCATGACTTTCAATTTCTTAAATAGTAACATTTTTTGCAAATTGCCTACAATATGTGTTTCTGGAATAATATGAGGTAAAAGCAGCTATAAAATATTTAGACATGAAATATTTTTGTAATTTAAGTTTCTGACATCTGAGTTTGGGAAAGTTGTGGTCTATTAATTAGAAAAACAGTAGCTTATTTTTAGTACGTTATTTTTTGTTTGTGGATTTGTTCCTAAATTTTCTATGTGAATTTAATACTAGATCAAGAAACTATGTGCCCTGTGGAGATTCTAACAATAAATAATTTCAATAACATAAGGAATCCAAAACTTTCATTTTTCAGACATTTTGCTTAAATGCTTCATGTGGACACTATCCTGAAATTGGAGTAAGAAATCAGAATTTCAATCCCAAATTTCTCCTTAACTGTTATAATGTATAATAAACAACTTCTCTAACCTAATATTATCATTGAAAAAGTTGAATTAAGGATTGGTTAAGATCACTTCTACTTCTGAATCCTATATCCTGCCTGAAAGTTGACAGTTTTGTCTTTGCCATACAAGGAAGATAACACAAAGCATTTTTAGTTTCTTATGAGTGGAAGTCGATAGTGTGATAGCTGATCTTTACACACTACCTCTGTTGTCCACTCCTGTCTTATGAAAAAAACAAACAGCGAATGCCATATCTCAGACTTATTTTCTAAAATGAGCATAGGGCCTACTAAAAAAATAAAATACTTTCTTAATGACAATGAAATTTTCATCAAACACAAGCAATGTAATTCTGCTTAACCCTAACGGGTGAATTATTTAAAATCCTATGAAATTTATAGTTAGTCCCTCATCTTTTATAAATGAGTTGCAAAGAGAGAAAAAACAGCCTTTGTCTTATTCATCAAGCACAATAAGATCCTGTGGGGGGGAAAAAAAACTTGTGAGATTAAAGTCACATGTAAGAGTTACTTTTATGATTGACAAGATTAATCAAATTTAAAAGATTATTAATTTTGAGATGCTAAGATTCATTTATATTTACTATTCCTTTTTTTCACTTTGTGGTAGTTTTAGATTTTATCTTGCCCAGAACTTCAGCAGGATATTCTATGTGGGTGCTGGCTGTGGGGCATATTCATGCTTAGAAATATCTGTGTTTTCCAGGGACTGAACATCTATTTCAATGCTAGTAGTTATTTGATATAAGATTTAGATTTATTTCCTTTTTAATCTCTCCTTAGTTCCCAAAATTGATAATAATTCATTTGTTTAATATAGAAAATGGTGGAGTATCTTAATAAAATGTATTCATCTATGCTATATAAATATACTTCAATAGCTCTCTGTAATACAAGGGATTATAGAATCTTTGTTCAACAGAGGACAACTTTTGTTCTGAATTCGTTTTTACTCTCAAGTGCAGTTCTAGCTTGCTGGTTGTCTTTAATGGCTCCCAAACTTTATTGCAAGATCCTCTGCTCTTCCCTATACTTCGTTTTATTTCTCTTTTCTATTTTCAGTGCCGTCTGTTTCTATTATTTCCCAACAGAAATGAGTCATGATTTGGTGGAACTGAAGTACTCTTAGCTATGGAAAAGTAAATAGAAGCAAATCCTGGAATAAATGTTTCTGCTGACTGGAGTTATTTAACTGTCACTCCATTCGCAGCACTCCTGGGCAGGGACAAAGAGTAGCAAATTAGTGGCACTCTAGTAGAAAAACTTTAACAGTTTTTTATGATGGGGCCAAGAGGAGAAAGAACTGATGAAAAGAAACATTATTTCAGAGTGTCTATCCTTTGTCTAGTCACTTGGCCTGTGACTTCTTTATTAAAAAATGACTGAAGGCCAGAAGAGCAATTGTTATTTCGAAGGGACAGTTTTGAAGAGAACATGTTGCTGTCTGGACTACAGTGACATAGAACAGTGCAGAGATTGAGAGAAGTAACTCCAAACTCCAAATATCTCTAACTCTTCCAGGGTGGACAGTCTGGATGCATCCTTAACTGATCTCCTGGGAGCACACATGAATCTTGTTACAGTCTTCTCAGTATGAGCCTTGCCACCAACCACACTGGTCCTACACTTCTGTCCTCATCAGACAAGATGAGGGAGGGAAGTAGTCAATGGATGACATTTGGTACTACAGATATGACAAGTTCATGAGTCCTTACAGTACATTGCCCAAATATACCTAGAAGTACTATCTGGAATTTGCACATGGAGTTGGAAATTTAGGGTTGTTGCGATTATCATTACTCCTTTCACATGCGCCTATGGGGTAGGGTAGTTAATATTCAGGTAATAATCATCCATGAACAAAGACAATTCATGGCTGGCAAGGATAGCTAGGATATTTCTATTTAAAAAATTACTTGGAGCCTTTAAAACCTTTGCATAAATGCATCTATCGTGTTTTCAATTTAATTAATTTATTGAAAAACAAATTGACAAAAACTTAAGACTTCAGTTTTTAAAAAGACAATCACAGAAGAATTTTCAGATTTTGAGTAGCTACTAAAACACAAAGAAGTCTTAGCCTTCCAGCTCTGTCTCGAGGCCCGTGCAGATTCCCTCAGCGCAAGAGTCCAAATCTGGCCTGGCTGAGCACTGGAATGCACAGAGAGGGCAGCAAAGGGGTAACCCTTGTCACTGGGCTCTGGGCCACCCCAGTTATATTCACTGGCCAGCCTCATGCGTTCAGGGGGCAGCTCTGGAGAGCTGGACTCTTGGCCAGTCCTGCTCACAGGAGGCCCCAGATTCCCAGTTGCTCCATTCTGACTGGGGAGTTGTGCCCCTGTGGCTGACCTGCCCACGTGAGCCGGGTCAGTCGGCCAGGCACATAAGTGTACATAATCAGAGCCTCAGTAACTTCTATATGACACAGAAAATAAAAATAAAAAGCAGAAAGTAAAGATGGAGATTTACTCTAGGCACATATCTCTTAACTGGGAAGTTCTGCTCAGAGGAAAACAATTTCAGGAGGAAAATATCAGAGAATAATAGACTGGTTTCAAAACTAAAAGGAAAGTCTTAATTATTGAAAGCTTCATAATTAGGCATCATCCCACTTCCCCAGCAAGACACTGCTTAACAGATTTAAATAAAGAAAGGAATAGTGAACTCAATATTATCATTTGATAGAGTTTAAATGCCAGAAAATAAGATAAAAAGGAGCTTGTTACATGCTATTCAATAGGGCATAGTATATGTGTACATCAACAAAATTGCTATTAGGATGTGATGTTAAAGAGCTCATTTCCTGGAACTAGAGTACCAGAAATTAAATTTTATCTCCACCATATTCTCTCTTTTCCTATCTGTAAATTAGAGAAAATGACATTAATCTTACAAGTTTTTATCATAATTAAGCAACTAATATATGTAAAATGCATGGCATGTGGTGTGTAGATAGTAAATAATTTTTTTAAAAAATAATTTATTTGAAGGCTGGCGTGGTAGCACATGCCTTTAATCCCAGCACTCAGGAGGCTGAGGCAGGAGGATCACTGTGAGTTCGAGACCAGTCTGGGCTACAAAGTGATTTCAAGGCCAGCCTGAACTGCATAGTGAGACCCTGTTTCTAAAAAATAGGTCTGGAGACTGGGGATTTAGCTCAGTGGCCTAAGCACCTGACTGGCAGGTGCAAGGTTGTGAGTTAAATCTCTGGTGCCAAAAAATAATAATAATGATGATTTATTGAAAAAATCAGTAATTATTATTTTTAAAGCAAATAAATATACTGCAGAATCTAAAAATGGCCAACCCCAAAATGGTATAGTCTTCCTCATGTTACTTAATAAGAAAAAACAGATAGGACCAATTCATTTTTATCAGACTTATTTAAATCATGTACAATGGGAAAAGTTGTGACACTTTCCAAATGTTTCTCTTGAGCAGAGTTTATAGGCAAGGCATTTGCAATTACTCTGAAGTGTGTACTGCTGGGTGATGTCACGACGTGAAGCAAATGCTCCTCGCCATTGCTTGGGAACAGTAGCTGATGACAAACAAGACCTTGAAATCTTCACATGGTGATGGTTACAAACCGGGAAATGGAAAATTAAGTGAAATCAGAAAAGCAGATGCTGGTTCTAAATCAGAGGCCAGGACAGGACCTCACAATTAGAATGACTCACAGTTCTGAGCTTCCTAGTACAATGCGCAATGTGACTAATTTGTCACCTAATTAAATGCCATTCCAGGACAGTCAACAAGATGGTCTGGGTTTTCCAATGGGCAGCTCAATGCACAGAGTGAAAGAAGGTGGAAAGATTCAGGAAGACAGGAATATTGGGGTTATGAGAGTTTTTGACATTAAAAAAATTGGAAAAATTTCTATAAAGATGCATTCTTCTTTTACTCTTCATTGTGTCCTAAAATCTTGAAGTGTCAGGGGCTTTTGAGCAACTTTGGGTGTTCTCTTCCTCTTTAAAAAACATAATTAATTAGTAATTAAATGGACATGTAATATATGTCATTTAATATTTCATTTAATATAATATTTAATATTTCATTTAATATAAGTTAAGGCACAAAGAAACAGTTCTACCTTAATTATTACTCCATAAAATTACATTATAAGCTCACCTATATCCTGTGATCATTTTCTAAAACTACTATAGTATTTTTTACTATGGTGTATTCTAGTATTAAAAAGTACTATGGTGGTCATTACATGCCAATCACTATGATAAGAGACATGCAGACATTGCTAAGTGACATGTATGGACATCTAAAGTCCAAAGTTAGATGGTCATGTTACTCTCGTTGCATAGATGACAAAATTTGAATCTCATATTTTGAATAGTTAATCAGAACCACACAGTTCATACACGTGGAGTTGTGAATCCAAACCCAGGTCAGACTGAATCCACCCTGAGTGCTTGGGCTTCACAATGAAATTACCCTGAGTGATTGAGGTGGTTGCCAACTATGTATGCATGCTAAATACACTTAGGTATCTTTCATAAATCCTGATATTCAAGCCACACATAGTACTACTTTGGTAAAAATCTCTGGAGTAGGAATAAGGCATTTGCAATTTTTAATGTTTCCTAGGCAATTCCAAGGGCTGGGGATTTAGCTCAGTGGTCTAAGCACCTGCCTAGCAGGCGCAAGGTTGTGAGTTCGATCCCTGGTACCAAAACACATATATATATTCAATAAAATAATATTCCAAAGTACAACTAAGTTTAAGGACAATTCTTATATATTTCATTGAAACAAAATCTCACAACTTTGAATTTTGTTCTTTACATACAATTGCAAAAAAGAATCTGTGGTTCTCATAGTCTTCTACTTTCATAAATGTAAAAAAATTATTGAAAATCAATATGCAAATTCTCTTCTAGCAATTCTCAAAACTCTAAAATGTTCCTAGAAGGACTTAATCTGAACATTTTCTTTGTAGGGGGTATGTTATAGATTAAAAACTGGTGGTCAACTTAGCACCAGCTAAGTTGATTAATTAATTCAGCTGGTGTTGAGTAAAGATGGTCCACCTGAAGAAAGTTACCAGCATAGAGATGTGGAGAAGAGGAGCAAGGTATTGTGGGTTCTTTCAAGAGTTGCTGTTCGAGCTGCTGGTTCTCCTAAAGGTGATTGTCATGCTGTCTTCCTCAACATGGATTCGGCCACTATCATCGAAGGAGCTTGGGACCTCATCAATGAGAGTGGCTGTGGTTCACGTTGCGGGAGCCCTGCTCCTCACATTGTGCATCGCTTCCTGGCTCCGGAGGGGAAGCTGTGTGCTGGAGAAGCTTGTTGCGCTGGGCTTCCTGACCTGTGGTAGACTGTTCTCATTGTCGGAGGAACGCGGGACCTCTTTGCCGCTGAGGATGGCTGCGGTGCTCTTCAGGGCAGCCCTGCTTCTTCCCTTGAGTGTGACTTCTCGGCTCCCATGTAGAACCCTCAATCCACTGCACAGCTCCTTCACCCCACTGGCATAGACTTTCTAGGTTCACCGCTGACCTTTGGCCTTCCCAGCACAGAACCGTAAATAGACTGGCGTGAGTCCTTATTGTGGACTCCTAGATTTCCAGTTGGATTTGTGGGAGGCATTGTCATGCATTTGGGTCTCTAGCTAGACTCTTGCATGACATTGCTGTGGGATCCAGGCCCTTGGCTAAATATCCTGGGTCTTAGGGTTGTGGATAGATTTTCCTGCACTTCTTGTGTTTAACTTTGGGTGACGATTATAAACAGTATTACAAACTCTGTGTCCTGTATGCAGTTGTTCTCCCTGTAACCCCTGACTACAACAGGGTATTTTCTCTTAGTTTTACAGATTAGACTATTTTAATCATAAGTGTACAATATTCTAACATATGATGGCCAAGGATTAGACAATGGGGGAAAGCATGCCTAAGTTTTAATCTTGTCTTCACCCCTAAGATTGGACAACTCAATTAATCTTCTTGTGCCTCAGTTTTATCATGTGAAAAATGGGTCAATAATACAAACTAACTTATAGATTAGTGAAGAATTAAATTACATAGAAATAATAAATAAGACATAAGCCCTATCAAAAATTTACTATTTAGCATATTATCACTGCTACTTTGATGATAAAACGATATGACAACAGAGGAAACATAGCAGAATTAAATATGAGACTGAAGTTTCCTCTGTCCCAGACACATTCGCTAATGAATCAGTGACCTAATTTCATCTTGCACACCCTCTTCCAATTTGAAGGATCATTTTTTTTCTCATCAAAGCTAGGCATTTCATTGCCTTGTTTGCATTAATAGGAATCTTGGTGCAAGATTTTTTTATTTTGATATTGGGATTTAATTTGTCACTGAGCCTGATAATTGGTCTGGATCAATTCTTCTGACCTGTGATCATTACTATCATCCTATTTTGTCATCTTAATGCAGAATTAGAGCATTTCTGCTCTACTCCTCAGTAGGCACGGTAATACTTAAGGCATAGCATGTGCCAGAACTTACATTTCTACCTACATCACTTTATGGGTTGTTTCCCACCAGGATCAAAATTCAGGAACTGACATCAGCAAACTTCTTTCCAGCTTACCTATAAAGGTAACTTGCTGTGGATACATTGAAGAGGCTTCTGTCTTTCCCAGTTACATTGAACGGAATTTAAACTCTCAGTTGACACAGTAACGTTCATTCATAACCTAACAAGGCTTTTCAATTTACCAAACATTGTAACATATATATTTGGCAGTTTTACTCTCCTTTCTTCAGCTTTCATTTTTCTTTATAGATCTCAGTCTGAAGGCCATAGACTTATTTTTTGATTGACAGTATGTTTTCTATCCATTTTTTCTTATCTCTCTGCTGCAGTATATTTTGCTTAAGCTGTTTAGTTTCTTCCTTTCGATATTTCTTTCAACATATGCTGCTCCATTTTACTACTGAGGGGTATACCTTTCAAGGATCGCTAAGAAAATCTGAAAAGAGAGTGCAAATTGATGTTCACATACAAGAATGATTAATTCACTCCATTTTAAAAATTGAGAAAAAATAATCAACATTTCAACAAAGAAATAGTTATTCACAGAGGACTGGTTCAATTCTAAGAGCTGTCCTCACATTCTTGAACAAACATGAATCAGTAAAGTACAGAATTTATGTGAGGGGGGGAATAGAGGCTATTTAATAATTAAATAGAGCTATTTTAATAATCAAATCTGCTGTATTCTAAGCCTGCTTGCTGAGGGATAGCTGGTAAAGTACTCTTTGTCTAGAAAGTTGAGGCCAAGTTAGCCTGCTCAGAGTCACAGCAGAGCCAGACTGATATCCTTTCAGTGTGGGCCCAACCACAGGCTTTATTTAAAAGCAAGGTGGAAATAAAGTTTCCCATTACTGTGAAACTAACCACTTGGCACTGGGTGAGTTTGTTACACATCTTAAATATAGTACACAGGAGTAAATTGTGCATATTTGGAAAACACATTAAGCATGAAATGGGCCTCGGTGCGTTAACATGTTCTGATAGTCTTAAACACTTCGTATAATATCTACATTTCCCCAGCTCCCCACATAGTAAGTAGCATGAGTGGTTTACACATTTAGATATGACATTCATTCCATTTATATGAGATATTATTCCCATTGTTATATAGGAAGTATTTGCCTTTCTAAATTTTGTACATACAAGCATTTGTACATTTGAATATGCATATTATAAGTCCAATACTATGAGAAACCTTAACTACTCCTATTGGTTACACATCAGACATTGAACACCTTATACTAAATTATTATTTATTTTTGGTTCATGTTGAATAATTAGGACCCAACACTTTTATATTTAAAAACGAGAATGAATATATTATACCAAAACAGAAGTAAGCTGTTTACTTATTATTTTACAATATGAGAAACTAAAGTCCATACCAGATGTGAAGGAAAAATCTAGGAACCCAGTGGTCTTCAAACATTTTGAATTATTTGAAATATTTAGAGGAACTATTCAGAACCTTAGTTGACAAAAATCTCAGTATTATAACATTGACTTCTTTTCCTCAAAGAACTGTGAGATAAAATAAGTAAACATATTTTCTAAAATGTATGGAGATGAATAACAACATTATTGCTTCTATTCAAATACTTTCTCACAACTTCATCAAAAAACATTAGAGTCATAATTATCTAATCTTATACCCAGTTTAAGATTTTGTAAAACTATCCATTTTTTAAAAGTGGAATTTACTTAGCTTACTTGTATCAAACTTAGCTTATTCCTATCAATCTGTATACTCTCACATGGTGTACTCAGAGATGAAATACAGATATATGTTTTTTCCAGTCTCCGTATGAGCAAAGATTCTAACAGTTACTTACAAAGAAAAGTATTTCCACATGGAAACTCGATCTTAGAGTCAGAACTTGATTATCTTCCAGTCAAAATTTTGGTTGAATTTGCTTCCTTGAAATAAATAGAAAACTATGGATCAAATGAGCAGAATTGATAGTAATTAGTTGTTAAGATTTGAAAGATATGCTTGTGAAGACACTGTTCTCCTAGCCAAAAAAAAAAAAAAAATGTGTGCAGTAAATTCCATTCCAAATATCTGGTTAGTATATTGTAATTTGACTATCATAAATTCACAAGAGGTTTCTTACAATACACAATATTTTATCATTAGTGCCCACATTTAACAAGCTGTTTAATTATCCTGCTGTTTCCTTTATTTTTAAAAACTTCCTGAAAATGAACTTACTGTGCACTTTCACAGTAGATTCCCATCCCCACATCATTTTTGGTAATGAGGCTATAAGTGAAAATAGATACTTATTTCAATTATATAAAAAAGCCACACAAAAACAAATTTATTGTAAATGTGTTGGAGGTGTAAAATTTTTCTCCTGATTATCAGGAAACTTTCTAATTGACTGTATCATATATCTGGACCCTATCGTAAATATGAAGAAGTGATAACCTCGGGTAACTCAATGTATTGGTAACTGAATGTTTCTATTTATTATTCTAAGAAAGTTCAAACTAGATAATACCATTTGTGAATGATTATTAGGGTGATATAGTATATTATTAGGTAATGTTATACAATTTACTGTAGTCATGACTTATCAATTAACAATTATGGCAAGACAATTTTGCAGCAAGATAGAAACGTTTTAAATTATATACATGGACTATGCAGAAGAAAAGAACAGAAAAGGAAATATGGAATGAAAAAATTAGAAAAACATCTTTCTTTTTATTGTTAAATTTATTTTTAAATGATCCATAAAAAGATGAAAATTATATGTCATATTACATGATATCATGTGACATTTTGATGCATGTGCATTGCATAATATTTAAATCAAGCTAAACATATCAATTGCTTCAAATATTTACCATTTGTTTAGGTTGAAAGAGGTCAAAATTCTGGTTTTTTTGAAACATACTTCATTATTGTTATCTACAGTCACCCTACTGTGCAATAAAGCCCAAAACTTCTTACTCCTGTCTGCATGTAACTTATTGAGCAAAATCAAGTGTTTCCCAGTAGTCCCTTTCTTCCCTTTAAACGTCCCAGGCTCAGTAATCACCACTCTACTTTCAAGCCGTGTGGTCACCTTTAAACTATTCTATGAGTAAGTTTCTGTGCTACTTGTCTTTCTTTGCCTGATTTATTTCACTTAACATGCTCGTCTCCAGGCTTATCCAAGTTGTCCCAAATGACAGGATTTCATTATTTTTATGTCTGAAGAATATTCCATTGTGTATAGTACCACAATTTATTTATTCATTTATCAACTAATAGAAGCTTTAGATGTTTCCATTTCTTAGCTATTATAAATATTGTTCGGATAAACATACCAATGTTTATTTGAGATGCTAATTTCACTTCTTTTAGATGTATATCCGAGAATGAAATGCTAGATCATATGGTAGTTAAATTTTTTGATGTTTGAAGAACTTCTATGTTGTTTACTATAGTAGCCATACTCATTTACATTGCCACCAACAGTGTACCAAGTTTCCTTTCTTCCACATTTTCTCCAGCACTTGTTATCTTCAGTCTTTTTTACACTAGCTGTTCATACTGGGATGAAATAATATTTTATTGTAGTTTCAGTTTGTATTTCCTTGATGATTAGTGATATTCAATTTCTTTTCATATATTGTTGACCACTTATATGCATTCTTTTGAGGAATGTCTGTTTAGGTCTGTTTCTCATTTTTTGTTCAGGTTATTTGACTTTCTTGCTACTAAGTTTTTGAAGTTCCTAAATATATTCTAGATATTAACCCATTTTGAATCATTTATCTGTGTTCTTTTGAAGTTCACTGGATTTGCTTAAAAAAGACATTTGTATTTTCCATCTGAATATTCTTCTACACTTGTTGCCATCTGGTAACTTTCTGGATTCTTGCTTTGATTATCGGGTGAGGTCATGGTTTCCTGTGAGCTCTCGATGTTTGTTGGTTTGTAACATCATCTAGATATTGAAAAGATTGGTATTTGTTCCAGTCTTCATAAGTTTTTCAATTGTGTCTACAATTTCAAAAATTTTATGTAAGCTGATGATTTTTTCTTAGTCTTTGTCACTTCCTCTATTTTAATGCTCCCTGGTGCCCTAAATCCAACTTTGTCATGAGTCTGTCATTGGCATGTTTCTACTTCTTAAGTATTAGTAGATGCTTCAAGTCCAAGTTTGTCTACACCTGATATGTGCAGTGTGAACAGGAGTACCAAAAAGGCATAGTCTAGCCTTAAAAGCCTCTTCCTGGTGCTATGAGAAGCCTATATGCCTTTTTCACAGTCTCAAGTCTGAATAATTAGATACTACCAAATTCTGCCAGGCTCAGGGCAGAGTCACCATGGAAGCTGGTTTATCGTATGCCATAATTGTGATTATAAACAATACAAAGCTGTGCTACATCATGAACCCATAGCCCATGAAACCAGCACAGCATTAGGGTAGGACAAAGGACCACACTGCTATTGGCTATCTAATGCTAAGGTGAACTCCTAGTTCCAAGTCCATTGCATAAGCCCCGTGTTACCAGACAGTGGTGCTGTTGCCTGGAAAAGAAATCTGAATGTCTTGGGCCTAGTGTCTCCCCCTAGCATTGGAGCTCCTCCACAGTGTCTTGTCACAGACAATAATGGGGATGAGGGCTATCACAGTCTGCCTGTTATTATGTTTTATCAGCCTTGCAATAAGTTCCAAGGCAAAATCCTTTGATTACTAACCTGTCCAACCCCCAGTAAACAGAATCTGCTGCACCCTATGCTGCCAAAGATTGGGTGGCTTTGGTAAAGCAGTCCCCTGTCCATTAAGGCTGAGATTAAGTAGGTAGCGCCTGAGTGCCTCTGCTACAAAGACCTGCATCACCTCAAGAATGCACCCAGTTCTATGCCACAGTTAATGGTGAAGTACATTGAAACACGGGTTCATCCACTGGGGTACAGTTTTACAGTTTTGGCTTGGTGTTAAACCAAGTCTAAAATCTCTGTCTGCATGCCTGGCAAGCACAAGGTTGTGAGTTTGATTCCCGGTACCAAAAGAAAACAAACAAAAAATCTCTATCTGCAAGCACTCCTCTGGGAATAGCTATATTGCCTAAGGTTATGCAGAGACAACCCCTTGGGCACAAAAGCTGGTGGTAAACCTAAATCTCACAGCTTTGGGGACCAGCATAATCTCAGGGAGATGATGCCTCAGGATTACTCTGGGGCTGACAATGATGTAGGCCAAAACTCAGCTCTGTCCCATTGGTATCAGGCATCTGCATTTTGGGGTAGTTCTAGAAGCTCCATCTACAGCCTCCAGAGTAAGTAGAGGACCCTTTGACTTTTGTCTGGTGTTAAATCTTGCCTTAGTGGGCTTAGGACTGAGCTCCAAGACAAAGACTTATGCTAGCGTTTATGCCTTGAACCCCAGCTGGTGTTTGAAGTGCAATCGGATAGCACCTGGCCTAATACAGTTCCAGTGATTCAGTACCCTGCTATTGACACCTGAAACTCTGCCTGGTATCAGAGAATGTGGTAATGGATTTCAAGTCTAAAGCCCAGATTTAATTCCCTTTCCCTCCCACAGGTGGGAGGTACCTCTCTCCATACTGTGCCCCTTGAATGTGCAAGTGTGATGGAGCCGCTCTTTTCGTCATGCCTCCTCCCATGTGTCTTTCCTTTATATTATACTGAAACCAGGCTCCATGGTATCTCCCTGGGATTGCCTAGATCTTAAGAAGGCAGTTTGCCAACTCTCTCACAGTAGCTAAATAGTGTAAAGTGTTAATGAATTGAGATTAGGAGAGAAATCAGTTCATTTTGCTCTTTTTGTCTTATGTACATGCATAGAGAGCAGAGCCATAATCTGAATATAGACATTTGTACTTTAAAATCTTGTTGGTATAATAAGCTTGACTGGATATGGACCTAGTCATAGATCAAAACCCTAAGACAGAAACCTACTCAAATATAACATAGCTGTTAGAAATCCAATCAGTGTGACAGAGTTAGCTACTACTACTTAATGTACCAACTTTGGCTTAAAACAACAATATATTTCGCCATATTCCCTAGGTCAGCAGTTGAGGTAGAGATTGACTTCCTCTTTCAAGTGCCAGTTATCTTCTGGGGGAGGGGGTGACTGTGATACTATCTGGCAAGTTTTATATCTCTTTGCTCCCTTCTGGGAAAACCAGGCTGACATTACTTTGTTTGAGGTGGTCTCTTATTCACAGAAGCTGAGCCTGTTTTTGTCTGAAAGGTAGAGCTGAGTCTCAGGAAGTAAATGCTAGTATGCAAGGCTTGAAGGTTATCTTGGAAGGACATGATGGCATTGATATAGACCAACGTAAGTCATACAGCATCCCAAACGCAAAAGAACACAAAACAGACTGTATTTCTTGACGAGAAGAGCTGCAAAATCATATTGGAAAAAGACATGAACTCTCAAAATCATAAAGGATTATGGTCACTATTATAACCCACTAACCTATAATTGAGAAGGCAGATTTGTTCTTATTATGATGACTTGCTGATATCTTGATATTTCTCTGGTTGTATAGAAGCATAGTTTACTCTTAATTACCTAGCAATGCTGTGATAAATTCTTTTTAGAATTGACATACCAATAGTAGTTTGTAAAAACCCATGGAGCCTAGCATTATCTATCAGTTTCTGCTGACGCAGAACCTTTGAGAAGGAAATATTCCACTTGTTGCTGTCTAAGGAGTCCAACCCTGATCTTATTTATCATAGGTTTAAGCATCTTTGTACATTTTTATTGGGTTGCTGGATACAAATACCTGGAAGTAGGTGCTAGTCTAACTTCAACAATATCAAGGGAATAGATGATATTACATCATAATCTATGATGCAAGGCTGAGGATTTAGCTCAATGGCTTAAGTGCTTGCCTGGCAGGCACAAGGTTGTGAGTTTGATCCCTGGTACCAAAAACAAACAACAACAAAATAATCATAATCTATGATGCTGTTTCTCTGACCTGTTAGAAACCTAAGCAGAGCTATTGAACAGCATCATATAGACTTCATAAAATAACCCTACATTACCTACATGCGAAATGCTAGCAGATATCCTAAAGATTTCCAGAATGCAGAGACAGAACTATGAAAAATGCTGGAGTAGGATCTACACCAAAACACTGGGGATGCAGTGGGCTTAGATGAGATGCCTGACACTGGGATCTGGGCTAGATTAGAATAATGCAGTGAGGGCTGCTTAAGGATCCTCATGATTAGATGAAAAATCTGATCCATACCTGTGCAATCTGTTAGTTTTGATAATGATTTGACAGTAAAACTAACATTAACAGATGTTCAAAACATGATCTAAAATAGGAGGAAGATTCCTAAATCTGTGCTTACACTGTTTCTGGAACTAACACATTCTTCAGAATGTTTGATTACAGGAATTCCCTACTAAGGTGAATAGCACACTTCTTTAGTAAGTACAAATTCACTGGTGGTGTACTGTTTGGATTGTGAATCATTGGTCATCTAGGGAGAAACAGACTATAAAAACGATTGACACTACTTACTGCTCTACAAACCTGTTAAAATTGACTATTCCCTAAACGTGTCATTCATGCTTATAGAGAAGATGCCCCTGTTGAGGCTGTGCTTTCACCTGTCATGAACAGACAGAAAGAAATAGCCTCTAGATCTGAGATTTATATTGTTGAGAATAAGCTCATTATATAAGAATATTAGGGCAGGAGTGTTGTAAATAATTTGGATACTTAATATTTTTCAAGAAAGTTTTATCTGTGGATTTACTTTATGTCCAGGCATTTAATCAAAGGAGAGATTTCATAGTGATTTTTATGTTGCTAGCACTGTATCATTTGAGTTATTTATGTGGCCATGGGTCATCTACGCAGTCCCTAATAAACTCTTTCGAAGAATATGCCTGAGCATAATGTGAAGTGAAAAGTAGAGCAGGAAGAGGATTTTTGGCTCAAACTGTATGTGAAAATAAAATAACATTGAGAATTGAGGAGAAACCAGGTCTTCTTACTCTATTCCCACTGCAGTCCCTAAAAGAGAATTTTTGCCAATAATTCCACATTGAATAAATGCCCATATACTTTATCTTATTAGATGCTCCTCCCCAAGGAAGGGAATAGTTATTGGCTTATTTTGCCAGTGAGTTCTGCAGAAGTAATGCTGACTATACTCAGCCTGTCACTTCTTATAGCCTCTAGAGCCAAAGCAAGGTAGATCTTGCAGTTATAGTGTGCGTACCAGGGACAGGTAGATCCAGATTTCTGCCCTGTGTCACCTTCCTCTCTAACATGCAGTGAGGAGATGAATAATCGCCACTGTGTGACTCATCCTGACTGTATGAAGAAAATGGAAGCAAACATTCAAAGGAAGCAATAATATATATATATATATATATATACTCATGCATAATAAGCCAGTTTTATAATTAAGCTTATTAATCATCTAAATAGATTCTTTACTTTGGAAAATACTTTTATAAGACCTAAGACTATAAAAGAATACTTAGCGAATCTATTTATATAAGTTTTAAGGACCATGACAATTTTAATTTAATAAAGAAAAACAAAAATCCTCCACTTCACAATTTACTCTTGTCACTTAAAATCTCTTTTGTTAATTTGTAAAAAGAAATGACAATTGCCTAACCAAAAAAAAAAAGAATAATTACAAAGCTTAAGTGAATTGAAAAGAATTAATTTTTTAAATAAAATTCAAAAGACCATGCAATTACTTCACTTATTTTTATTAAAAACTAAATAGCCTTAGAATGTAGATCCAAACTTTTCTTTTCAGCTATTCATAAAATAGTCAACCACAGAGAAACCAGATTGCAACTCACTAAACTTACCTTGAAAATTATATGCTAATAAAAGTTATATTTGCATCAAAATTGGAATCACAGTTGCAAATATTTTCGATGTTACTGAATAAATTGCCTAATATGTTTTCATGAACCCAGAGAAAGGCCATGCCACTTTTGTGGTTTGAGAGTATAGATATTAGAAACAGAGAATCTGAGTTCAAATTCCTAGGTAATTGTTACAAATATTCTTAAAATGCTAATGCTGTAGTCCTCCTTGAACATTTCTTCCAAATCCAAACTCAAATCATAATCAGGCAATGAAAAAAATATTTCAAAAACTTCACCAAAACATAAAAATAAAATGAATACAATCATTTAGGTTATCACTTATTCTCCAAGAATATTTATTCCACCAAGTAACACAACTAATTTTTTATTACTTTGTCATTTTTAAATTTATGTGACTAAGTTGAATAGCTCTTTTGGCAATTTTATTAGCCAATCTTTAGATACTGCAGTGAAATGCCAAATGACAAGCCTATTTATCAGTTCTCTTGTGTATTTTAATCACACACAATAGATTTATGAGCTCCTTAATGGCAAACAAATGCTTCTAAAAACCTAGAAGAGCCAAGCATTTAAAAGTAATCACATTAGCACACTGATTGTTTGTAAAAGACTTTTACCAGTTTAGCAGTATTGAATGGCAAAGATTGGTGAGAAAGAAAGAGAGAGAGAAAGAGAACCAAGTCTCAAATATTCTTCTTTCTCCCTTTTTAAAGAATATTTTTTATCATAAGTATTAATATGTATCATTCTATATTGAAATTTTCCCAACACAATTTTATCTAAAGGTGTAATATATATATATATATTATATATATATATATTATATATATATATGCATACATACATATATATTATAACACAATCTACACTATTTCATAGTTTCTGAATTTATTATTAGAAAGTCAGAACTAGCTTTAACAGGTACTTCATTACCATTTGCTAAGTTCACCCGGAAACCTGAATGAGTGGGTGAGTTCATTAACCTTTTATCTCACAACCAAGAATGAATAATTACTATAGTAAGCCCACACTTGAAATATTCTACATGTTTAGTTTCAACTTAATATTTTTGAAGTTAAAAAATAGCTGTAACAAAATAGAATTTTGAATCAAGAATTCTCCATTCTTTTTTTTTTTTTTTTTTTTTGGACCGGGGATTGAACTCAAAACCTCATGCCTGCCAGGCAGGTGCTTAGGCCACTGAGCTAAACCCCCAGCCCCAAAATAGGATTTTGAAAAACAAGTCAAATATTATACTGTAATGTTGATTATACTTCACTAATCTACTAGAAGAGGCATAATGCAGATGGTAGTCTCTCGTGGCTTTTTCTCTGTGCACACTCTTTGCTTCTCTTCCTCTTCTTATATGTACACCAGTCCTATTGGACTAGTGCCCCACCTTTAAAAGCTTATTTAGCTTTAATTCCCAATTAATGACCTGACCTCTAAGTATAATTTTACCAGAGATGAGAGACAGCAAGAGACAGAGAGAGAGAGAGAGCCTCACTGTGTCGTACAGGGTGGCCTTGAACTCAGTATGTAGCCCAGGCTGTCCCCATACTGACAGCACTCCTCCTCCCTCAGCCTCCTGAGGGCTGGGACTACAGGCCTGTCCTACCATACTCAGAGAAAATGATTGGTTTTAAGAAGACCATTTAAGTATGTATTGGAGCATTTGTAACACTTTTACAAAAGATAGGAACAAATTGGCAATAAGAGCAATGGCATAATGAAAGCATCCACATAGTTTGTAAGACAGCTGATTATAAGATTAATGGAATTACATCAAAGATTCAGGTAGTAATCATGAAAAGCACCTTGAATGCCCAGTAGTCTTGTATATATGTGTACAAAATATCCCAAAGGAATAAGGGCACTTAAAGAAATTTAATAGAAAGATATCCACAATCAATTTGTTCTTAGGTATTACATATACATTTCTTTTTTGTAATATCAATGTTCAACTTTTCCTTAGAAAACTCACCTCTCTGGCCTTTAGTAAGTGGGGTGATGCCAGGTGATGTTCATCTGCCTTCAGTCTCCAATGTGCATACTGGTCTCAGACTTGATCAATGAATATATCACAATACTTGGTCATCAAAGAGTTCAGAAATGAGGTAAGCCCAGTCTGCTAGAGTGCAGGAAAATGGATTGGAATGGTTGACTAGAGACAGTGTCACTCTGCCAGGCTTTCCAGGCTGTGAGCAGGTGCCAAGAGATGCACAGAGTCACTAACCCAATTTATTTGAGAATGAAGACAACACAGAGACAAGCCAAACTGAGAAATAGTTTCTAGGTAACTTCTGAGCACTTCGATATAATTCTGCCAATAAGATTTTTAGCTGTGAGACCTAATAAATACCTTTTTGAATTTAAGCCAGTTTTTACAATAACTTCTAACTCTTGTAACCATAAAAGGTCTTATTTACTCTTATTAATAGGACAAACTTGTAGACTTGTGTCAAAAAAAAAAAAAAATGGCTGTAACCATGGAAAGGGAACACCCGAAGTAACAAGTGAGTTTGCTCCTGTGATTCACCACTAAAAAAGGAAAACACTTCTCCAATGTGACACTTTTCTCTGAAGGAACATTGGATGGAGTAAGAAAACCACAGAACAGGGAATTAGTTTAACAGACAGAATCAGGACATAAAATGTCTGACTTCATAAAATTACAGTTAAAGATGGGGATAAAGTCATGAATTCAGTAATGTGGTGGGTCACAAATTTAGGTTGCAAACATATAGTTCACCATTAAGAATGGGGCTTCAGATTATAGGAAATATGACTAGAATCTAAAAAGGACAAACATCTTGAAAAATTTAAATACTTAGGACACAATGTCGGTTTAGCATTTTTGTTTGTTTGGTTTTTTTGGATTTTTTGGTTTGTTTTTTGTTTTTGTTTTTCCGCATTGAACAGAAGCGTGAAGTATGTGGTTCAGGCATGAAATTTAGTGAAATAGCTTTCTAACAACTGATTAAATCTGTCAAACTATTATTTTAAAGAAAATATTTCTGCTATGTATTCTATAAATCAAGTACATAAGGTTTACTCTAGACCCTGACCTTAAAAGTAGACTTCAAATATGAAATTTAAATTACAATATTATTTCTACAAAAGACTTGAAAAAATACTACCACTTAAAGAGATTACATGAAAAATTTTATTGTATAATAGTTTAAAGACACATTTTCCACTATGATGCCCAAAAATCTTGTTCCTTAGTGTAACACTAATCAAAAAAAGAACAACTCAATTGGCAAAAAGAAAAAAGAAACAGGAGAAACAAAGAAAGGAGGAAGAGAAAAGAAAAGCAGCAGAAAAAGAACAACCAGAAAGCTTACTGAGTTGAAAGCAAAGAGAATATAAAGGAGATGCCGAGTAACAAAAAGACAAGTATATAAATATCATTAAGTTCTTAGGTTTATTGTTCCAGTCCAAGTCTAGATCAGAAACATTTACTTGGCTCTAAACTTTAGCTTACATTAATTAGAACAAAAAAGAAAGAAAAATAAGACAGAAGGAAGCTGGCATAGAGAGAGGGGAAAATGAAAGGAAGGAAAAGAGGGAGAGAAAACTACACTGCTTGACTTAAAAAACCAAACTTTTTTTATTTACTTGGAAATCCTGGATGAGGTCATTGTCTTTAAAGATACTATGCATTCACTAAGCATAGCAGAAAAATAATTTGCTAAAATTTTCTGTTTACATCCCACAGTATCTTTTCACGGCTTAGATATAGATATAGATAGATATAGATGTAGATATAGATATAGAAATAGAAATGGAATTTAGAAACTTCTTTAAGTTAGTTTCACCCCCACCATGGCTCAACAAAATCTCATTAACAATTTAAGACTAAGAGATACCTTCCTTATCCTCTCCAAAATTTTTTATTTTATTTTTAAAATAAAATTTCATAACAAAATAAGAGAATAACAATACTTAATACACCATATATCATTATCTTCAAAGTAGTTTCTCAGAGTAAAAGACATTGATCAAAATGCTTTTCACTTTCAAAGAAGAAACAAATATTAGCACAAAACTTCTTAGTGAACTAAGAGAAAATCAGTAATAGAAATGAAACAAATAAGCATCTATATTAAAATAGGTTTTGGGGTGTTTTTTTGGGACTGGGGATTAAACTCACAACCTCATGCCTGCCAGGCAGGCGCTTACACCACTGGGCTAAACCCCCAGCCCTAAAATAGTTTTGAAGCAATAGAATGGCTAGTTTGGAGAAGTATATGAACCTCTCCTCACTTCCTATTTATCTGTTTGTATTTTGTTCTGCATTTTGCATGTATACTTTGAGCGTCTCATGTGAAGGAAATCATGTGATATTTAAACTTTTGTGTCTGATTTATTTCACCTAACATTATGTTATTAAGTTGTATTCGTTTACCTACGAATTCCTAAAGCTTATCTTTCATGACAGGGTAATACTCTATGCTACATAATTTGGGGTTCTGAATGCCTCAATTACCTGTATGTTGAATTATTTTTCCATGTATGAAAAGTTATTTTCATGGCTTGTAAATTGTCTAATTTTTTAATACTTCCAATTACCTTTATCTTAGTCTTCTTGAGTCATCTAGCTGTTATTGTATCTGTTTTTCACGTTGTCTTATTGCTTTTAAAGTATCATTAATTCAGTATTAAATGCAGCCTTGTACTATAGCTCTAACACTCTGTCTTCACATTAGCTGCTTCTGCAGCCTATACTTTCAATCGTATTTTTAATGTCCTAGATTTCTGTTTGGAATTTTTGTGGATTCTCATTCTTTTCTACACTGGGTATTCATATTTTTCCTTCTCTTTCTTTAGCTCCATTACATTTTTGTTAGTGTCTTCTCTAGACTCAGTCATTTGTTTCATTAGGAACATTATCAGATTAGTCATATCTTCTTTAAATTTAACAAATGTCTTAATTGAACTATTTTTTCTCCATTGATAACATTTCAGACATTTTTCCTGGGTAGTTTGTGATTTCTTCCCTTTCAATATTCCCAGAACCAGTTTTGGAAGAGTTGGGAGTTTTTAGAGCCATTTTGCTGCTTTGTCTTTTCATATTTCTATTTTGTTTTTGTTTTTGTTTTGCTTTGTTTTGTTTTGTTGGGGGGTTTTTTTGTTGTTGTTTATTTGTTTTTTGGTTTATTTTTTTGTGATGGAATGTGGGGCTTCTTTGGCCCAGTGGACAGTTCTTTCAGAGTGAGTCACAGTGTTGTTTATGACCCTTGGGCAATCTAGATATTAGCATACAGAGAAAGCCAGTAGACAATACCACCTATGCCATGTTGGCTGTGGTAGTAAAGTCACAAACAATAGTAGTGTCAAATATCAACTGGATACTGACAAGCCCTAGTAAGCACTTGCAGACTGCCTTTAACCAGAGCAAAGAGGTCTATTTTACTGAAGAAGACACTTAAGCCACTCAAATACCAATTAATAGCAATTCAGGCCCGTAATTTCTGCTGCAGTGGTATAAGAACTCAAGTATACACTGGACTAAATATCACCACCTTCAGGTCTAACCCCTCTGAACTGGCCTCCCAACATGGTAGACAGGGCCTGTGAGCCTCTTGGCCTAAGCCTGAGCCTCTCAGGGGATCTAGGAGAGCCCTGTTTAGTCCTTACCCTCTCTCCAAGCTGCCTCCCACGCCTATCTCTCACCTGGTCTCTGTGGTAGGGTAACACTTCAGTGATGAAATGAAACTCTTATCCTGGGTGTTGGTCTCGTCTCCAGTCAGATCAGTCTGTTAGTTGCCACTTCTGCCACCCCGTACTGTGAAAAACCTTGTAGCAGAGCTGACTAGGATTTGGCAGTTTTGCCACTCTCCTCTTGCCTCATATGCTGACAGTGTATGACCTGGACCACTGGTGATGGAGGCAGGGGTGGGGACAGGCTTGCTCTGTGATCATGCCTGCTGCTCCAAGATTCTCATGCTACAATGAGTATATCTTTTTGGATCCTCTATTGGAAAGTCTTCTTTTTCTATTTTCAATTCTTTATGTACCAATCACTGCAATTCCTTTTATTATTTTTTAATCAAACATATACATACATACAAATGCATTCATGTTATGTATATACATGTTCATTTATATCTATATATGTATATAATGTACTCATATATACTGAGTTGCTAGATACATTCTCTTCCCGAGTTCAGTAACAGAGAAAAAACAAAAAATTTGAACTGTTGTAAGGTAATGTTTTATTTTCAGGTTTTATTATTATTATCTTTTTTTTTTTTTTTTTTTTTTTTTTTTTTTTTTTTTTTTTTTTTTTTTTTTTTTTTTTTTTTTTTTTTTTTTTTTTTTTTTTTTTTTTTGTCTTTTTGAGACAGGGTCTCACTATGCAGTTCAGGTTGGTCTTCAACTCACTTTGTAGCCCAGGCTGGTTTTGAACTTGCAGAGATCCTCCTGTCTCAGCCCCCCAAGTGCTGGAATTATAGGCATACACCACCACACCCAGCAAGGTATAATGTTTTAGATATAAGGTTGATTACTAGATTCATGCATAATCATTCAAATAGGTAAAAAAAAATCCTCCCTGAGTGAGTACTTTAAAATTTTCAATATCTTTAAGATGATATAATTCTACAAGACATTTCCTCAAGTGCACAATAACATAAATTACTTTATGTAAGGCTTACATAATTCACAAGAAACATTTTATTAAATAATTATACCTTTATATAAAAGGTAAAGATTCTCCATCAGGATAAGAAGTAATACCACACTGCTTTCTTTTCCTTTTTCCTCTTTAAATACCTTTACCAATTTAAGTTTCATTTCCATAGCATGCATGTATATAGTCCAGAGTCACAGCAAATTTTTTTTGAAAGTGCAAAAGTTACCTCCCCCAAAATTCATGTTTCAAGTGAAGACTCTGAGGATAAAATAATTAAAGCAAACCATTTTATTAGCTCACAAAGCACGTTAGTGATCAGGCTAGGCTGTGCCCACAGTCTTGACTCCCAATTCTATGCTGCTCCCACAGTAGTTGTATTTTACACTCAACTATCTGACAAAAATACCTACATTTAACAAATAGATGATTACTGATAAAAGTTGAAAATTACTATTTTTCTTTCTCTTTTGAAGATGAGGTAAATGCAGGGGAGATTTCAAGTTACTGTAAAAGTTTGAGCTTAAACTAAAAATGTGTTTCTGTCTGTCTAAGTAATTTGAGGTCTGTGATCCAACTTTCCCTACTCCAGACTACTCTTTAAATGAGTTTATGTGCACAAAAATAAGAGACTTGTCAGGAGTCAGATTTTTGTGGTGTTTTTGTTTACTTGCTTGACTTGTTTTTGCATAGTTGCTTTAGTTTTTGTTTCATACCTGCCAAATGACAAAGTAAGTCAAGGACAAGAGGCACAAAGTAATGAAAGTAGCAAGTTCCCTGCCCCAAACACATGGTTTCAGTTTTGAGCAGCAGGGAGAGGTCAGTGTTTAAAATAAGTTGACAAAGGCTGGGCATTTAGCTCTGCAGTGCAAGCATTTGCCTGGCAAGTGCAAGGTCATGAGTTTGATCCTTGGAACAAAAAAAAATTAAAATAAGTTGACAATAAAACAAATGCAGTTACTTTGAACCAAGTCAACTGCAGAATTATGGAGCATGTTTTGTTATTTTTCTTGTTAGTATGTATTTGAGATGTATCATAAGTGCATTCTTTGAGGGGAATTAGTTCATGTTATCAACTTTTGATCATTTTTATTTCCCTGCTCCCAGCCTCACTCCCTAACTCTTCTTACTCAGATTCTTTTCCCATCTGCATAAAGCCTATCTCACTGTTTCCTACCACCCGCCTTTTATTTTTCTTTTTAAATTATTCATATTTTGAATCTCTCATATTAGAGAAACATGTAATATTCAACCTTCTGCTTCCAATTTATGTCACTTAGTATTGTGATATAGTGAATCTATGTTCCTATGAATTACTTAGATTTATTCCTTTTTATGTCTGAGTAACATTGCATGGTAGATACATAACAAATTTTCTTTATGCATTTGTTTGTTGATGGTCATATGGACACTCACATAATTTACCTATTGTGAGTTGTGGGGCTATAAGTATGTATATATCACTTAATATGATAACTATAGCTCTTTTGTGAAAACACTCAGGAAAAGTGTAAGTGGGTCAAATAGAATTTCTGTTCTTAGTTTTTTGAGCAGTTTCCATGATTTCCTTAGTGGGTACACTCATGTTTCTACCAACTGTATAGAAAGGTTCCATTTCCCCCACAACTTCACCAACATTTGCTTTTCTTGAGTCTTTGAAAACAGTCATTCTTACTGGAGTAAGATGAAATCTTGGTATAATTGTGATTTGAATTTCTCTAATGGTAAAGATTGTTTACATTTTCTATGTACCTATCAGTCATTTGTGTTTCTTTCTGAGAAATATCTACTCATGTCAATTGCCCACATTTTGATTGCTTTATTTTTGATAGTCTAATAATTTAGAATTTTTTATATATCCCAGGTATTATTCCCCTTTCTAAGGAGTAGCTGGCAAAATATTTTTTTTCCATTCTGTAGATTGTCTCTTCACTCTGTCATTTCCCTTGCTATGCAAAAGCTTTTCAATTTGATACCCTATTTGTTGATTCTTGGTATTATATTTTGCACAAATTGGAGTTTTGTTCAGGTTGTCTTTGTCTATGTCTTGTATAGTCAAGAGGTTTACTAATTTTTTTTTCTTCCAGTAGATTCAGAGTTTCAGTTTTTATATTTGGATCTTTGAACCATTTTCATTTGATTTTAGTACAGGGTGAGAGATATAGATCAAGATTCATTCAACATGGACATAACCAGTTTTCTCAGCACCATTTGTTAAAGAGCTATCTTTTCTACAGTGTGTGTTTTTGGACCTTTCATTAAAAAACAGATGACTGAAGGTAGTTGGAGTTCTGGTTTCTTCAAGAAATGCAACTCATTTCAACAAAGTGTTGATATTTAAAAGAATGCACTTTGTGTATGACTTCCATGTTTTTGTAGTTTACAAGTCTGCAAAAGACCCCTGAAAATTGCAAAAAGATTTCTTCAAGGGTAAGAAGCTCCAATGATAAAAATAGACAAAGTCTCACCCAAAATTGTTTGTGGATACCAGAAAAAGGGGGCCGATTAGAAGAATAAAGAGAACCCTGCCTGAACACTCTTCAGGATCACATGATTGGCCAGGCCTTGTTTGAAGACCCTCTAAGAATAATAATAGTGAGATCATCCAAAGCTAGTGAATTGCAGAGAGATCCTAATTAATTTGTTAATTTTTAGTTAACAGTATGTAATCAAATGCTTAGTCCTGCTTCGCATAGGAAAAGAAAAATTGTCACCTGATAAACAATTAAAATTATTTTGAAAAGCATACATTTTGGTAACATGATATGTATTAATATAGATAAAAATGTTAGTTATTTTGTTGTCAGCAACTGGATAATATAACCCATGTTTTCCTAAATACAGTCTTCGGTAGATAGAAAATTTGCTTTCCAACATCTCTGAATTTAGAAAAATTTTGACTTGATTCAAAACTGCTGACAGAATCTCCAGCATCAACAATATATCTTCTGTAGATAGTTATAAAACAGCCATAAATATAAATACAGGCAAAATAATGCCAACTCAGACTTGCATGACCGTTTTTAGTATTTTCTCATGTCTTTCAATGCATTCATCTTCAAAGTGAATTTCCTTTCCATATTTTAACTTTCACAGTTAAAGTCAAACTTCCAGAAATATTGGGCTTGTGAAACCGTTGACAGTAAATATGAATCATTTCTGGAGAAATTTTAATTAAACAGGAAATAAAATTCTAGAATAAGACTGGAATCCTAAGCCCATATGTTCAACTCTCAAAAGCACTAGTCAGTTCAAGACCTTTCTTTGGTCAAGTTCAGCCAAAAATGCAGATAGTGACATCTGTAAGTAGCCCTGAGCTGAATGAGGATGGAAACTATTCCGCCTGTGCTATAAGACAGACCCTAATCCACTCAACTACCTAGATGAGGTCACTGGGAGAAAACACTAAGGAATTTTCTTATGCACCTTAACTACTAGGACAAACTTTATTTTTCTTTCCTCATTTCAGTTCAAATGTCAGATATTCGGGATGTCTGACCTTTACCTAATAAAGTATTTCTGTTAAAGTTTGAAGTAATTTGGTTAAAAGCATTAAAATTGTCTATATTTAAGTAATGGACATATAGCCAGTATTCTTATTTTTATGTTTATCAAAATTGTAAAGAGAAATAGGCAACCAACATGATCCCAGGAACAAGAAACAAGTTCAATAAGGAGAAAAATAGCCTACAGAAGCCAACCCAAAGTATGAAGAAGTTGTAGTTTTAATAGATATTTTCGGTTTGCTATAAATGTATATAATACCTATAAATCTCCCTTTAAATTTTTTGAGAAAATTTTCCTACTAACTTGAAAATCAGTCATATATGGTTATAATACCCAAAGCAGATGGAAATTTTGAATGCATGCTTAAGAATAATACTTGCATATGAACAAATCAGTTCAAATTATGCTTAAATATATCAGAGTGTTAATAAGAGAAAAATCACAGGATTTAGATCAAGACAAAGAGGTAATCTAGAACAATGATCCCAAATTTGGGGGCCAATTTCCTTATAATGATATTGCAGTTAAAGCAGAGACTGAATAACAACTGACTTTTCTACAGGCATGAGGCTGGGTCCATGAGAATTAGATTTGTTAACAGGGAGATAGACTTTGTGGAGATGAGAAGGGATGTGAAAATGGGGGGAGACGCCAGGGAGACAAGTGATAGGAGAAGTAAAAAGATCAGTATGCAACATGTATATGGGCCAATTCCCTGTGATGACTATGTTCATTATACATCACAAACCTACACTAAAAAAAAAAAAAATGAAATAAAATACAATGAGACAATGTCATGGCAAAACTCATAGATTCTGGTTTGAGGCACCAAAGTTTTATCCCGAGGAATCAGAAGTAAAAAGTAAGAAGTAAACACATCCAAGGAACACCTGAATGCCACGTTGAAATAAATCAGTACATGACTTCATTAAAGAGAACCGGGATGGCTGGAGTCCCTGGCCGCCTTAAGGAGGAGAAATTTAAATATGTGAGCTGTATTTTACACTTCTAAAATAAAGATTACACATATGTACGTCCTGTTCACATTATTCCCTACATTTAGATAGCTTTCTCTACATTGGCCATGTTTTGATGCATCAGCTCTGTCTATTATGTTTTTGACATTCTATTAAGAATCCTTAAGTTAAATTATTGCATATTTCAGGTCTTGAAATTCTAATAGCTTAAAATACTTTTAAATCCTCTCTGAAATTGCTCAATTTTGTCCTGTAGTTTTTGAAACATATGAACATTATTTATTTTAACATTTTCAAAAGAGAACTCCATTTTCTGGACATCTGTGTTTATCTCTATTTTGCTGTTTTTCTTAGTCTCCAAAAATTATACGCAAAAACTGTAGAGATAATTCAAGGTATATGACTGGACAGAGCCATAATTTAGTGAAAGATTTAATTAACAATACAAACTATACAAAGGACAATAAATACAATCTGGGGAAATTATATACAAAAAGACTAAATAGAAAAACAAAACAAAAAAAAACTTACAGTCAGACACAAAAATCCCAACATTTTTAACTTTGTTTAAACCTCATACTATAATCCCTTACGAAACAAAAATTTCCAAAGCTAAAAGAAAAGATTTTAACACCTCCCTCACATTTGCTCAAAAAGACAGCAGATATATAAAGCAGCAAGAATGCAAATTTGAGCAATGTGATGAAACAGTTATATATGATAATAGCTAGTCCTCAAAATAATATACTAAGTGTGTACAATTTTCATTTCCCCTTAGACAGACGGAAAAGGTGTTACTTTCAGAGGTTAAAGCATTAGAGCATTCAGTGAGTGAATATCAGGCCTGGAATCTGAATCCCAAGCCTAGGTTGTTACCTGCTGCATGAACCAGTCTCTAACGGTGCAATGCATAAAAATTATAGGGATGTAGATTTACTTTGCAACGCAGATTCCAAAAAATGGCCAATTACTTTTTCCCCTAAGTATCATTTGAACTTTTTTTTTCAAATACAACTTTGAGTCTGAACTCCTTCATAACATGGAAGTAAGGTAGATGCTCAGTCCTCCCATTCATTTTTTCCTTGGAATATCCATGTACAGTGCCTTTCACAGAATAGAACAAAGAAGTATACTTGTGAAACTGAAAAAAAACTTTCAGTAGAATGACGAGGATAGATTGAATATCTAAAAAATGATATGTGACATTATAGGACAACGAAATCACCCAGCACAAATCCAGAAGGCACCAAAACCTGGCAGTGTGACTTGATTGACTTGACTACTCAAACCCTGAGGGATGAATACAAGAATAAACAAAAGAAAAGAGAGACAGAGATTGGAGTTATCAACAGGAGCTACGCTTCAACCATACTAACAAATTTGGATGCTTTTCTCTAAGTCTTGGTGCTAACATTTTTTATTAATTCAGAGCCATTTTTTACATCAGAAATAATTGTGAACTCAGTATGTACAAACTGATTAAGTACCATTCCTTGACTCATAGAAACAACTTTGCCACTTCCCACTGGAAAATGAAGGCCTACTTTATTCCTTTTTACACTTCTCCCAAACCCAACTCACCTCAATAATTATTTTACGAATAAGCATATATACATTTAATATACATAAAATAATTAATATACTTAAAGATTTACGATATACTTAAATTATTATCTTTTTGATACTCATATTCCATGTGCTGCAAATCAAGTTATAGGCAATTAAAACTAACCAATTTTAGGACAAAGAGGCTGGATTTATTTCTAAGGCCAATATGTGTTTCTACAAAAATAAGTATGATTTCTTTTAGCTAACTTCAGTATTGCTTTGCTCTAGTTCTTTCATTTGAGTTTTTATCTAAAAGATATTTGTATTTCTAATATACCTGTAGTCATAGAGCCACAATGAATATTTTACATTATTCCTAATTAATCATGTCAAAATAACTAAATTAGTTAAATGGCATGGACAGACAACTTGTAATAAATATTTCCAGTTTGTATAAAATGGGAAAGCTTTTTCAATAGAATGGAAAACTATACAGAGGTTGCTATAAAGCACAGGGACCCTTGTTAAGTCATTTGGTGTCCTTGTTTATTCACTGTTGTTCTTAACAAAAGTAATTTTTAAAATTTAAGATTGATTTATTCATTTTGAGAATCAGGTCAGCCTTTGTCAGATGCTTGGTTTCTTGGGAAATGAGATGTTTGTGTTCTTTGATGTTGCTGTCTTTAATTTTCTAAAGTGGAACAGATGTTCTCTGGGTATAATAAATACGTGTCTACATGAACCTTTCATTTCTACAAACAAACTTCCAAAAATATGTGTCTTCATGTAAAAAATAGAAAAGCTTTCGCCATAGTTTTTCTTCATAAACACAAGAATGAAATATTTTTAACAAAGAAATATTTAAATAGTTAAGGTGATTGTTACTGTGGATGTTGTATTTGTTAGGGTTAGTTTGAACTAGTGGCTTCAAATATTCATTATTCTATCAAAGAGATGATGTTCCATATTCCATATTATTTTAGAGAGCAGAAAGTCCATAAATATAGTATCCAAGGTGGTAAAATACGTAATATTGAGTTTGTGAGGGACCTGCTTCTTCAGAGACACCTATTCTGTCAGTTCTCGGAACACCATGCTCCTTGCATTTTCTGCTTTCTGTCCTACTTTACTGTGCCTGTGTGTGCTCTTGGATATTTTCCATCTCACTGTCATCACTGCCACAACATCTTTGTTACTGTCCCTGCTTCTCTTCTCAACTCAGTCCAATTTGCCCTAAAAGATTCATAGTCCTCCAATATTATTTTAATTGATGAAGTTATGCTTCTATATACTGTGTTTCTAAAAATAAAATTTAAACTCGCAAACCTTAGCACAATATTTTCATAAATTGCTTCCTATTTCTTTTGAAAACTCTCTCTGAAACACATCGATTTGTCTTCTGCAAAATATAATCATCTCATGATTTCTCCTTACTCCCTTTCCCCCACTTAAACTGCTATTATCTCCACATACCCTACCTACATCCACTCAACCATCATAGTTCGAAAATACTAACCTTTGTAGGATTCTTAATCTTACACTTCCTAGCTCTTATTTGCCTTAGTTTTCTTATTAAAGACATTTTTATTTTATAAATATTTGTACAAATATCTCTTAGGACGAGATAAACTTTCAGATAATTCATCATTATTCCTTGGGTGCCATTACTTATTTTTGATAAATATGCTAAATTTTTTAACATTAAAAATAGATGATCTTTCAATCTATGTAGTCAACTAAGTTAAATATCACAACTTCAACTCAAGTTAGCTTGAAAATTTTTCTTTCAATATTTTCCAAAAGATACTTGTGTACTTTACTTCTTTAAAAATGGCATTATCAGAAGGAATAGGTTTGGGCAGATATGCCAGACAAAATTATTTTTATTATCAAATAAAAATAATGTCTTTGATTATGTCATTCCATTTGTATGTTCTTCTTTCATTTGTATGACTGAATTTGTTGAATCTATTTAGTATTTCTTTTATCTCAGATGTAAATTATCAAATCCTTTACAAAGTTCTAAATAGTGTTCCCCAAAAAATGTAAAATTGGAGATGTTTCGTATCTAAAACACTATTGTTTGCCCGGGTATGGTGGCATACACCTGCAGTCCCAGCAGTCAGAGGCTGAGGCAAGAGGATCACTGCACGTTCTAGGCCAGCCTGGGGTACACAGTGAGCTCAAGGCCAGCCTGAAATACATAGTAAGACCCTGTCTCAAAAGAAAAAAAAATAAAGAAAATGAAAAATAAGAACAACCAAAACAAAATAAAACAAAAACAAACAAACAAAACACTGTTATTTGGACTACAACTCAATTTTACCTCCTCTTACCTCAGTAATTTGGAATTGCAGGTTTCTATTCTTAGAAACACCTTTAGACTACCCATCACTGCAGAATTGGACCCCAAAGCTACATTTTTAACAGACAAATTTTCCAATAGCTAACAGCAAAAGTATGGTAGAAAAGATCCTTTTGAAGTCATTACGAAAATAAAAAATAAAAAAAGCATTACAAAACTATATTAATTCTTTCTGAAAAACTGTAGGCTATAAATGAAGTCGCTTTATTTCTTTTCTTAGAGAAAGAATATATGGAGATCATTTTTCTAAATTTTAAATAGAAATTTCTTAATTATTTTCTCATGAAAAATTTTTCTTATTTCACTTACAAAATAATTAGAGGCACAATTCTCTGTAGAGTATACAAATTTTGAAATCCTTCCCCTTTCCTACGAACAGTAAGATATGTTTTGTATTCCCACTAGTGCAAGGATAAAATGTAAGTAACTGAGAAGGCGTAGAATGTGAAATTCTGTGTAGGAACAAAGAGACTCTACAAAGCACAAATTCACTTAACTGAACTCTCTTTCCAAACCCTCACCAACCTTTCCTCCCTGAATTCATCATGACGACTGTCCAGCTGCGACAAAAGAGTAGTCACTGTGACAAAATAGATATAGACTGGCATATGGACAAATTCTCCTACCTTTTCCTAACTATTCATCGAGGAAAAAAACCTATCTTCCCAACTATTTTCTTATATTGAAAGAAGAAAAGAAAGACATGTGCCTTTTGCTTCTACAGGACCTGGAGAGTATTATGTGTGAAATGAATGGGAAAATAATAGTAGTGTTGGGGAATATTACTAAAGAATTTGCTGAGTACTTTAGACTCAACACTTCAGGATCTGATTTGCTAAGCAAAACTGATAACTGCCTTCATCTATTCAGTAAATGTTACTGAATGCTTAAAATATTTCAGGCAATATTCAGTAAATAAAGCCGAGACGGGTCCTTGTGATGCAGATCTGTTTTTAGAGGAAAGATCGTTGCCCCATACTAGCACATTGACCCCTCCATTTTCAGGGCTCCTTCCCAGATGCCAAACACCTGGGTTCATTCACAACCCCAGCTTTTCTCTCACTCTGACAACTCAGTACTGAAATTTACTGGTCTCAACCCCTAAAGTTTCTACTGTCTGTGCAAGCAAATAACATTTGGGGAATTCTCTATTCCTGGGTGAGGTTGATGATGCATGGAACTAAATTTAAACACTGAACACATAGTGTTTTATAATTACATGTATACATTTTTACTTGTGCTCTTGTCAAAGCAGGGCAATTTCAGATGAGTGTTCAAACTTTCAGTAAACTGTGCATCAATAGTTTTATATTCTTTTATTTCCTCCTCAATTTTGAGTAAGGTTTCATGTATTTTCTATGATGTCTGAGCGTTCTATTTTTCCTTTGATTACAGAAGTCCTTTGCTGCTCTATCTGCCAAACCGGTTAAGACAGAAAGAAAAAACGATTTCTAGATTGAAGATACAGTAGATTATGTTTGATGCTGGTCTGTCAATCAATCTTCTTTGTTAACTAAATATATTCAAAACTGTTTTCACTTTTCCTGAAAATTTAATTCTAAAGAAAGCAAGTCCAACCCTAAAGTGACCTTGAGCTTAAAAACCTTTTGCTTTGTCATATATTGCAATTTTTGCATTGCAGGAACAATTCTACAAAATTACACTTGTAACTTTTGGTGGGAGTGTTTGAGATTAAAGAGACAGATGAAAAAGTAGCTGTTCATAGACTGAAAAGGAACGTTCAACTTTTGGATCCCCCGAGAATACTATGGAGGTGGGTGAAATCGTTAAAGAAAAAACCTAAACCTATATTCTGGAAAGTAGGCACTTTTTTTTTTTAATTACAATTTCAACATTTGATATCCCTACATATGCCAGGTTCTTTTGCCATCACTGACTATATTGACATCTCTCAGCACACTGCAGGAAGCAACTAAGAAACAAGGAAACATAAGCATGTCTACATTCTTTGTCCTCAAATCTGAAATAAATTAAAAACTTTAAATACCCCAGACAAGGACTTAAAAATGATGCATCAGTGGAAGAAGAAAATATTAACATTGCATATCTGCTCTACACCTACATTATGAGTTGTATTTAATCTCATTAATCCTCTGAATAAGAATAAACTATTATCCCTACAAATAAGGTGTATGTTTCTTTTTTGAACTTTGTTGAGACTCCTGTTAACTTCTATAACATGAGAGTTTTTGTAAATACTTGTTCTCTATGTTGACATAAGTTTACTAATGTACTTATTTAATCATTTATGTTGTTGAACATATGATTTATATCTATTACATCATTATTAATCTTTAACAGAATAATACATGTTTTAACTTTAATGACTTTAATCTCTATCAAGGAGCAATATAGAAAAGTTGTTAAACATAAAAGTGAATTGGTCAGCTTATCTTCCAGTATTATGAACCTTTGCTTTTTGACTTTTGAGTCTGTATTATTAGGTTCCTATTAGTAGAGAAATTCCAAGAATATCTTCAATAAGTTAATTAATTCTCTATTCCCTCCATTGCTTCTCTATAAATTAGAGGTATTGGTTTCTGTCAGGTCCTGAGAATCAGTATTGCTTTAGGTTCATTATAAACTAAATTTTCTGTTGGTGATAATTCAGATTGCTTAAATTAAGACCCAAGCCAGAATACACGTAGTGTCATTCTGACTAAGAAAGCTCAATAAATACATTTCCTTTCCCTCAGCCTTATTCTACCTAGGACTGTAGATCAGAAATATATAACCTCATGGTTTCACTCTGCTTTGTTCTTTATTCACCCGTGAAGACTTCGAGAGCATACAAATGCTTCTAATCTGCATCTCCCACCTGCTTGATTCCCAGAATTTCTTCATCAGTCCTCTTCCCAGGATGCTGCCAATTTTCAGATCCTATGGCCTCCAGAGAGTGTTTTAACTACTCCTTAACTACTTAGGCGACAGGGTATCTTTTTTATCCTTGCTTTCCATCAGTCTCTTTACTTGAAACCAACTAGTTCTGCCATGTATTAAAGTTTTTTATATTCACATTTTGATGTTTGCATACAAATTTTTCTAAGTTATACTTTTGTATCTAGCCAAAAAAAATTACCCATGCTATACTATAAAAGGTTTTTTCTAAACAACTACGATTCTACTGTCAAAACTAGTTAAATAATTCTAAAAAAAACACATTTTTTTCTGTGTTCCTCTATTTTCTGATGCTTATCTGCTGCACTGTAGTAGCTGACTGGTTGCAATTAATATGATGACACTTAAGTAATAATTCATTGACTAAAATTTGGCTTTTGCTTCACTTTAATTTTCACATAGTCTTTTCTATTTTTTTCTGCCAAAATTTCATCTATTGTTAGCATTTCACTTAAAAACAAAGTACAACTAACTGGTCCTATGGATATTCATTGAAAACAGTTTCTTTGGAGGAGGCCCTTAAAATATGTATCCTTGCATCTTTATATCTATAAAGACCAATTTCATATGAGAAAGTTAAAGAAGAAAGTTATATTGTACATAAAGTTTTCAGGAATAATTAAAAAATTCAAATGTCACCGAAACTTTCTAGTGAAAGAAATTTTAAATTTCCACTCCATTTGAGTTTTCAAGTAGGCTCATACATTTACATACCAAAATGACTTCCAATAATTCTCATTGGAATAATTTACAGTAAATTATACAGTATGCAGTGAAGTCTTCAAGTCTTTCAATTATACATTTTCTGTTGAATATTCAATATCAATAAGTGTATTTTTATACACAGGTATATATGCGTGTATTTAAGTATATATAAACACATAAATGTTAACTTCTCTTGTTTTTTATCAATTTCTCCTGTTGATGAGTGATTTATAATCATCTTATTATTGATGTTCTAGATCATAATCTTAGTGATTTCTACTCCTTAACAGAAATCAGATGCCTGAGGTTATTAAAATTATGAATAGCAAATAAAGGACTAATTGAGAAAAATAAGTTTTCTGTTTTGAGTATAGTACCTGAGTTTTCTGACATCACTTATGTTAACGTCTCTTTGTTTACAAAACCATCTCTTACTTAAATTGTAGACACTGGAAAAATTTATATGTAGAAGAATTATATTGCCATCAAAGTATCTTAAATTCAATAGAAATTTTAAATTCACTATGCTGTTTCTTATATCAAGTAAATGAACCACATAGGAAAAGAAAGAGAGCAGTAAATTATTCTGTTTACTGACAATTCACTGTCAGAAAGAAAAATCTCCCCTGAAAGGCAAGAGAATAAGTTTACATTGATAGAAACAGGAAGATGACAGAACTTTGGCTCTCATTACCACTGCTCAGTCCGATAAATCTAAACTTAACCAAATGGTCTTTTGTTAAATCATAATTATGAAAAAACTCCAAGGGTATAATTTAATACATTCTTTGAGTGGGAACATTTTCTCATTTTCAGTTCCAAAATATCAGAGCTATTATTATTATTTGTTTCAAATGAGATAACATGTTTTAGTATATTGAAGGATTTTCCGTAACAGCAACTAATTACAGAGTAATGGGAATATAACAAAAACTGGAGGCATGGAAAAAATAGAGCCTGAGAATGCTTAGAGGTATGAAGCTATTATTTTTAGCAATTTTTAAAAATAGTGTAATTCATAAAAGCAAAATGTTTACTCATAAATTCCAAGCTTTGACTTCTCATACACTGATATTCAATAAGCTGTCAAAAAGAGAATGCCCAAGGATTATGTACATTTCACTTTAGATATCTCAAATTATATCAGTTTTATGAGTTATACTTCAAAAAGTCTACCATTTCGTAACATTTAAAGCTTTCAGCATAAATATTACTTGACTCAAACACACACAATAAATTTATACTTAAAATGTCTCTTCTTTGTCTCTCTCCAGAAAACCATGCTGTTGAAAGACTTAAAAGGATTTTACAAAATTTTTTAGGGATTGTGTTGAAAGTCAAAAATGAAGAGGCACAAATATATTTGCCAGTCAATATTTTTCCAAAACAACCTAAACAATGCTCAAATGGTAGTAATTACATATAGCTCAAAATCATGATAAAGTTTTCAAATTATTAGACACATTTATTTATTCTGAGGATAAACATACTGTAAGCAAATAAAATCATTCATTTTAAAATGCCAAATTTTGACTTGTGAAATTTCCAATTACTGTTGGAACTTCAAGAGAATATGACTTGCAACCTATAAATTAACATTAACAAAACTGAGGCAATATTTTAAATAGAATTTTTCAAGAAATTCCTCATCAAGTCGGGCATGGTGACACACGCCTTTAATCCCAGCACTCTGGAGGCTGAAGTAGGAGGAGCGTTGGGAGTTCGAGGCTGGCGTGGGCTACATAGTGCAGCCCTGCCTCAAAAATCTAGGGCCAGGAGTTTGGTTCAGTGGCTTAAGCACCTGCCTGGCAGGTATGAGGTTGAGAGTTTGATCCCCAGTGCTGCAAAAAGAAAAAGAAAAAAGAAATTCCTCATCAAATAATTGCAGTTTTCAATTTAATTTTACACAAATGACTCAAAAAACTATGTTTCGCCAGGTTATTACTGCTGCAATTTTATCAGATTAATGAGGAAATTATCTTGTTTTGCACACAACATTTTTCACTACTTTTTTTTACTATGTCCAGACAATATCGGTATCAATACTTAATTTTGCACATAGTAATATTAATCTGAGATACTGGAAACATGCTCTAACCTAGAAAAAATACAACTAGACTAACTGTCTTGGTTACTTTCCTCTCACTGCTGAGATAAAATATATTACACCCAATGCTAAGGAAGGAAAGGTTTGGTTAGCTTACAGCTGTGGGAGGTTTCAGTCCATACTCGGCTGGTTCCAAGGCAGGGTGGTATGGCAGAGGGGCAACCATTCAGGTGTCGGGCCAGATGCCAGAAGCAACAAGGGAGGAGCACGGAGTGAAGACTCTTTCTGTCTCTTAAACTGTAAGTAGGCCACACCCACTTGGACTCACACCCATAATCCCAGCACTGGACCGTGAATAATTCACAATCTCTAGAAGCTTACCCCCATGACTGCATGAGACTTTGGGTGGGGTGACGTCTAGACACAAACCATAGCACTAACATTTTAATTTTTAAGTCACTAGGGAGTGAGAGGAGTAGAGGCAAGAATATGATTAAGTTGTCTGTAAATTAATACTTGTTTATGTTACCTTTACTACCTGTGATGTAGGTTTTCCAAACATCCTCTGAAGGATAAATGCTATCAGTACAGACTTTGTTTGTGATGTTAGTATGATTAAAATGAGGAGTCCTTTATAGCTCATGGAGTTTTTGTGATACTTGAGTGAGAAAACTAAGAAGTTTGGAGAAGTTAATAAAAGAAAAGGAAGGTAATGGGGATCTGGGGAGAAAATGAGTCAAAGAAGGCACAAAATGAGTATTTTGGACAGATCTTAAGAGATTATGAGGTTAGTCCTTTGGGCCAAGATGGTTAGACAAATATCTGAGGATGCATAATGACACCTTTTTATCCAATGCACTTGCAGAGTATTAATTGGCAGCCTTACATCCACTGGTATTAATAAACTATTAAATGATATAAAGAATATGCTTATAAATCCTATCTTTGAATGAGGTGGGCCCAGATAAAGTAAGATTTCTACTTGTCATTTTTTGTTAATTGATTTTCATTCACTAGTATTCACTACTCAAACCTTTCATTGATCTATCCAAATACTTATCCTTCTTATCAATGAGAAATAATTTAGATATGCAGTAAGTATGGAATATTTAAGAAAGCAGAAAAGAACACAGATTAGTTTTGTTTTGGAGAAACTGTTCTATTCTTGATCTAATATTAAAAATATTTTCTCAAATAGAAAGAAATATTATAATGAGAGACTTGAGCAGATGTGATATCACATGTGGTTAATTTAAAAGATATGAATTATATAAAAATCAAAACATGAAGCAACTATTTATTTTATATGATTTATATTGTCCCTCATGTCCATATTTCAGGTGACCACAATTATAAACCTCAGTGAAGACAGTTACTAATCATTGTGATATTCATTTATACATTTTGTTCTTTGACTTACTTATGAATACAGTATATCTACTCAAAACTTATGAAACTATTGTAGTACACTCGAGTATTGATGCTTATAAAATGTATGTTATTCTTTCTTATTTTATTTTAAAGTGGACTCTAAGTGTTCTGTGATTTTTATGTTTCTCAATTAAATACCCTTTAAAACTATAAATAAATAACTTCTAAAGAATTTTTAAATTATTTTCTCAAAATTACATTTGGGGATTTGATCCTTCAGAATTTTAGACATCATACATTGTGATCATTCAGAATTTTGGAGTTTGGGATTGTGACTTTCAGAATTAAAGCCCAAATTCCTTTGGACATTTTTTCATAAACTGCCTTGTGGTTTCTGAAAATTACTTTTCTTAAAAGTAATTGCTGATAAACATTTTATTTATTATACTTCTCCAGCAATATATAATATGTATATAAATACTTGACTAAAATGTACTTTATGTTCTAATCAATAGCAGTTTTCAGATCTATTCTCTCAGTCAGTTGTCTCTATATTAAGGCTGCAACATCTCTGAAAAGTCCTAGCATTTTTAAAATCCGTATATGGTAAAGTCCGTACCTTACTTCAAAGTCTACCCAGATCTGGTAATTTATCTAGATAAAAGGGACATTCCCCACAGCCAATGCCATTGCTCAGAGATGATGCTCAAGATCATGGCTTTGTGCTCCAGGAATGGGAAGAATGGATATCATTTCTACCTCTTTGAGCTCAATGAGATTGAATGGGAAGTGAAAATTTCACATTAAATGTGTTTTATTAGTGGAAAACAATAATTTATATCTAATAGGTGATTAAAAGTAGTCAGAATATTTCATTTTTTATGCTCACCAGGAAGTATTTTGACTTTAAAATTAAGAATTATCAATTTAACACAGTTTTCACTAGAATTTTCAAGTCATTTTTCCATTTTCACCTTGAGTTTTCCAGAACTGGCATTCTATGTGAGATAATTACATTTATTTTAATGTTTGTAATCTACCTGTGCTAAGTCTATAAACCAAACTGATTCCTGATAATGTTCAGACACTAAAAAGCACAAGACTTGTCATACTGTGCCATTTACCTGGATTGAAACAAATTCAGTATCTTTTCAGTCAAACTCCTGAGAGCAAAATCTAACTACTTAATTCCAGAAGCATTTAAACTTTTCATTGAGAAGGCTAAGAATTTAAATGAAGGAGAATGCACGCATTTGTTATTCAAACAGATCAACAATATTTTCAAGCACATTTTAAACTTAATAGAGTTCCTATCCAAACCAATAAAAACCATTTATGATTATTGGACTGAATTCTAACATCACTTCCACAAATAAATCCAATCCAATTTACCAAAGAAAAACTAAAGGCAGAGGGAAAAGGACTTACCAGGAAAATTTTAAATAGGTCAGCCTTACGGTAATGACTGGAAATACTGAAGAAAGTAATCTGTCATTTCCAATTAAGACACCAGAGCTTAGAAATAACCAAAATACTTCTATGGAGGACAGAATATTCCAACTAATATGTTTCCTTATACTTGCTCAAAAACTGACAAATCTTTTGTATAAACAGAAAAAATGAAAAAGTTACTCAATCGATGAATTTTAACTGTTTCTACAGCCACAAAATAACTATTTGTATTCAAAGCAGAGTAACAGGGACATTATTTCATTTGTGTTTGACTTTGAAGACGAATTGTTTTAGTACGTTCGTTTGCTAATGTTGTTGTTATTAAACATATAATCTCACTTAATAGTTGGTGAAGTTAGCAGGCCTAATATCTCTGTGTAAATCTGATAAGGTCTAATAACTTCTAACTTGTGTTCTGTTACATATTTATTTATCCTTGCAAACTAAATATATCAAAATAGTTTATATTTCATTGAAGATTTAACTTATGGATTATGCTGAACTGTCAACCCCAATTTTATGATGTAGTCTAATGCATCACTTGTAATAACTTTTAACTCATTTCTATATAAAGGTCTGTGTGCAGTTTACATAACTACCTGTGTTGGTTGATCCTGTGTTCCCCACAAGAACTCATAATTTGGACCGGGCTGAGTCTGGCATTTGTGATTGGTTTGTTGTCTAGTACTGGAATTGGTGGTGTGAGTGCTGCACCTACCCCGGGGTGGAGCAGACATACAGAGTAAGGGCAGAACGAACACGTGTCTCTGTCTCTCTTACCCTCTCTTGCCAAGTTCGCGCACCTTGCTGTTTGGTGGCCACCATGAATGGCTGCCCCGCCATGCCACACTGCCTTGGAGCTAACTAAATATGGATGGAAACTCCTGAGAACTGTGAGAAATAAACCTTTCCTTCCCTAATTTTAGGCATCAGGTATTCTGTCTCAGCAGCGAGTGAAAAGTAACTAAATAAATCACATTTCAGCTTTCATGTAAAATCAGGTATTGACCTAGTGGCTGTTTAACCTTTTCTCACCACTTTCCGATGCTTGGGGTTGCTATTCACTCCTTTTCATCATTAAGATTTTCCTCAGTGTTCTCTTAACCACTAGCACCCTCTTCGTTCTGTATCCTCTTCTCTTCTCACTTTATGTACATTTTGTGATGCCTATCATATTTACCTTTAGAATGGTGACTCTGCCAATCATTCTGATCTCCACACCTCCAGACACAACTGCCTGCCAGATGTTTCCATTGGTGTATTCCCCAAAAATATCTGGCCTCCTCACAACCATATTGGAATCATCACCTACTTTCCCCACACAGCTACCATCCACCAGCAGCATCACTATCAGATTGAAAACTCAGGTTATCACTTGCAACTTTCATTATTTTATCACAAAATCCAGTTTATGGGAAACCCACCTGACTCTCCACCTTACATCTTTTGATCCCCTGCCCTCCATCATCTTCTCCCTCATGACATCCTTTATTTGGACACCTTCTTCTTTCACTGATTAACACCTTTGAAAAACTTCTTAGACCCTTAAATACCATTTATGTCAGTATAGTTTCTTCAAAACCTTACCAAAATCTAAAATCTAATTGTATCTTCAGGCCTTATCGCGAGGCAGCTCACTCTGTCTAAGTTAAGTAGCTATGAATCATTTGCTGAAAGAAACATAATTCTACCTTCCTGTTCTTCCATTGATCATGCCGATGTCTCTTCATGAAATAAATTTTGCTTAACTTCTTCTCTGCTGGACAAAACCTGGCTCAATCTTTAAATAGAAAGTTGCCTTAAGTATCTTATAATCATGCGTTTTTATCTCCTTTTTGCATGCTTTGTTTTCATTTCTTTATATTCAGCACATAACAGAGCAACTGGTATATAACAGTTATATTTTCTCTACATTGAAAATGTCTATATGAGTAACCTGCTTTAAATAAGCTCTTTAACCTCACATAGGTATTTACTTATGTATGTATGTATGTGTATATGCATGTATGTGAATGAAATTGAGGCTTGAACTAAGAGTCTGATGTATGCTAGGTAAATGTTCTGTCATTGAACTACAACATGAATTCTTTTATTTTTAGTTTTATTTTGAAACAAGGTCCTGCTAAGTTTCCCAGGCTAGTATCAAACTTCCGTTCTCCTATGGTTCAACATGCACAAATCAATAAATATAATACATCACATAAACAGAAGCAAAGACAAAAGTCCACATGATCATCTTAATAAATGTAGAGAACTTTGATAAAATCCAACATTAATTGTGATAAAAACCCTAAATAGGTATGCAAGGACCTTACCTCAATCTGATAAAAGCCATTTTTGATAAAAGTACAATCAATATCATTAAATGAGGAAAAATTGAAATGTTTTCCTCTAAAATCAGGAAGAAAACAATGATACTAATATTACCACTCTTACTAAGTGTAGTACTCAAAATATTAGCTAGAAAAATCAGGCAAGAAAAAGAAATAAAAGGGATAAGCATAGGAAATGAACAAGCCAAATTATTATTTGCAAATAGTGTGATCGTCCTCATAGAAGACCAAAAACTTCCGCCAAAAAACTCCTTACCACGTCACTTTAATTAAAGTTATTTATGACAAACCTACTGCCAACATTATATTAAATGTGGAAAAACTGAAAGCTATTCATCTAAAAACAAGGACAGACAAAGATGTCCATTGTTACAAGTTCTGTTCTAAACACTACCCAAAAACTTAGCTGCAGCAGTTGGGCATGGAAAAGAAATAAAAATAAATAAAAATGACACATATAAGAAGTCAAACTATCCTTATCCCAAGAGATAGTAGGCCCAAAAAGTACTAGCAAAACACTCCAAGAGTTAATAAGCAAACTCAACAATGTAGCAGGACACGAATTCCACACACAAAAATCATTAGGCTTCCTGCACACCAATAAAGAAATTACCAAGCAAGAAATTGTGAAAACAATATCACTCACAATAATATGAGGAAAATATAAATACTGAGAAATTAAATTTAACCAAGGAAGCGAAAGATCTCTACAATGAAATCTTTGTTCCTTGAAGGAGATTAAAAAAAAAAAAAAAAGACAACATCGGAAAGTGGAAAGATATTCTTAGACAGATAGAATGATTACAATAAAAATGACCATACTTCCAAAACTAATATCCAGATTTACTGCAACCTCAATCAAAATATTAACAATGTTTCTCACAAAACTAGAGAAAACAATCCTAACATTGATACGGAACCCAAAGAGATTCAGAATAGCAAAAGCAATTCTGAGCAACAAGAGCAAAGCAGGGAGGCATCACAGGCTGGATCTGAAGTTATGCTACTATGCTACAGTGATAAAACCAGTACGGCACAGGCACAGAAACACATACATCAGTGGACTATAACAGACCACGCACGAACAATCTCAGGCACATTCAGCTATTTGATCATTGATGAAGAGGCCAAAAACATACACTGGATGAGAACTACCTTTCTGAAAAATGATGATGAGAAATTTATCAACACACAGAAGATTAAATCTAGACCTATATCTATCCCCATGTAGTAAGATAAAATAAAAATGGAGCAAAGAACTAAACATTAAAGCAGAAATACTGGACTTGATAGGATGCAGAATAGGTAAAACTGTTGAAGGCATTGGTATAGGCAAGAACTCTCCAAACAGAACCCTAATGGTGCAAGAAATAGTTCAAAGTATCAACAAAAGGTATCAAATCAAATTAAAAAGCTTGTAACTAGCAAAGAAAACAACCAATAGAACAAGAGACAACTCACATAATGAAAAAAAAATTGCCAGTTATTGCTCAATGGACTAATATTTAGACTACATAAAGAGCTAAAAATATAAAAATAAACCACCCAAAGTAAGAGACCCGACCAAAAAACGAGCAACAGAAATGCATAGACCTTTCTCAGAACTACAATTAGTCAATAAATACATGAAAAATATTCATGGTCATTAAAGATATGCAAATCAAAACACTGAAATTCCACTTTACAAAGAAAGGCTATCATCTAAAAATTGAACAATAATAAATGCTGGCAAAGCTGTAGGGGAAGAGAAACACTTTTACATTGTTCTAGGAACATAAACTACTACAACCACTGTGGAAGTCAGTATGCAAGTTCCTCAAATCTAAAAATAGAAATTCTGTTTGACCCAGCAATTCCCCTTCAAGTATCTTCCTGAAGGAATTAAAAATATCATATTACAATCATATAATGCATGTCATATTTATAGCAGCACAATTCATAACACCTAAATCTTAGAAGCGGTCTATATATTCATCAACAGATGAATGGATAAAGAAGTGTGGCATTTATACACTACAGGGTACTACTGTAACATAAATAAGATCCACCTGAGTCCTTTGTAGGAAAATTAATCTACCTTGAGACCATAACGTTAAATGAAATAAATCAGACACACGGAGTTAAATATCACGGTTTTTTTCCTTATATAAGAAACCCAAAATATAAATAAAGAGTGAAATAAAAGATAACAAAAAGCAGGGAGATAAATTTTTTCAAAAGGAGGTGATCAACTGCTGTGGTTGGGGAAGGGCAAGGAGGGAGAGAAGATGGAAAAAACAGATGTGTTATGTACTCTCCATAAGAAATGCAATCATTATGCAATGCAAACATACTAATAAAAAATAAAAATTGAAAAATAAAATTTCCATTTTTCTTCTTCAACCTCTGAAGTCAACTAGAATTATAGGGCTGCATCACCACATCTAGTTTAATCTGCTCTTGTAGCAGTTTCCTCACTAGCACAATAAGTTTATTTAATAATATGTACCTTAGCTGGCTGTGGTGGCACACACCTTTAATCTCAGGACACCTTGGGAGACTGAGGCAGAAGGATCGTTGTGAATTTGAGACCAGCCTAGGCCACAAAATGAGTTCAAGGCCAGTCTGAACTACATAGTGAGACCCTGTCTCAAAATACAGGGCATGGATTTAGCTCAGTGGCATAAGCGCCTGCCTGGTGGGCATGAGGTTGTGAGTTCAATCCCCAATGCAAATAATAATAATAATAATAATAATATATGCCTTATAATATGCATGAGTGTGGTCAATTAATAGATGTAAATCATTTCAAACCATACTTGGTAATAATTTCTTAGTGGGTATTGGATATCATTGTCATGAGTTCTACCATTGTGGTGATTTCTCTGCTAGTCCTTTCTCAGAGATGGCATCTGGGTTTTTCACTGACTATGCTCAGCATTGATTTTTCTGTACCACCTCCAGCAGCATTCTTCTGTGTGGCTTTCCTCATTGTTTTAGAACTGAACATCAGCTTTCAGGGGCGTTCAGGGTTCCTATTTCAGCATTGGAAGCCATTTGTAACTTTGTTTTCATGGCCAACATACCACTTATTTAAATAAATACCTTGGCAGAGCAGTATAGTTGTTTAGAAAGAAGCTTTAGTAGTTACATACCATTTGATCCTATTTTCTTTGTTTTATAACTGATTGGAGCAGGGAGCTATTTCACTTCTCTATGCGTCAGTTTCCTCATCAATCATGTAGGTTGAGAATAGTACTTCATAAGACCAAAACACGACTGAGTCAGTAATATTAGTGTGCGCCTGAATATTAGTAGGTATATGTCTATTCAAGTGGCACAGCCCACAACATTAGCAAACATCACTTTATTAACCTTAGGAATATGGCCATTTATGTCAACTTGGGCTTTCACAACCACTGCATCAACAGAATATATGCATTTTTGTCAGAACACAAGACATGAAAGGAACATTAAAAATAAAACTTTCAAAGCATTGCTCTACAAACAAAGAAATAAAAGGTGATATATTTTAAATGGTTTGTCTTCATCATCTGGGCTAATTCATAATCTTCAGCATCAATCTCCAATGTCTAATATTTGGTTACTGCTTGAAGTTTAATTGCCCACAGAAAGCTCACTGGCCTTATGATACATTCTACATCATCATGACAGATAAGGAAAGTGCTGGTCTTCTGATGGCCACTAGACAATCACAGGGCACAAGAAATTCTTGTGTTTCGCTAGACACCAGAGCTAACGTAGCACATAGGAATGAACGGAGAAGGTATCAGTTGAAAGCATAGAATTAAAGTCAACATCCAGGGTTCAAATCTAGATTCTACCACTTAAGAGTCATCCACCATCTGATCATGGGCAACTTACTAAACTCCTTATGCCCCTATCACTTGAACTATAAGATGAGAGATGTTTAAAATGGCAAACTCTAAGTTTTAGAAGTTAAATGAATTAATACATGCATAGTCAGCTTTGAACTACAATCTGCATATAATAGCACTAAATAAGTTTTACTTACCATTATTGAAAACACTCATGATTGTATTAGAACTATCAGAATTTGTAATTACTCTTTAGTCAGAACAGCGACTAAAATTCAACATACTTCATATTTTCCCCAAGTATTATGGCTCATTAGAAACCAATTATTTCTTCATTTGAAATAATTTTAAGGTAAATCTCATATTATACTTTATTAAAATAAAGGTTAGCTTTTACCTAGGTAGTGCATTTGGCTTAATACTCTATAAATCATCATCTTCTGTTGTAGTTATAATGAGAAATAAAATCACTATGAAGCTAAGGAGCTTAAATATTTAAACATCTCTCTAAATTTTATAGGTTCCTCCACAGTTGCATGAAGGTCAAAGAATGTATTCATTGAGTACACGTTTTTATTTTTCAAAAGTTGTATAATTTATTGTTCTTTTTTCCATATTATTATTATGGAATCAATGAGTTTCATTTTAGCAGATTTGTGCATGCAGATAACATACTTTAATCATTTCCCTCACCATCACTTCCTCACCTCTCACCCTTCTCCTTGGTTTCACATGCTATTTTGGGGCACCTTCAATGTTTTCAGTGTATTTTTATCATATTCATGCACCCTATTTCTTGCCTTTATACCCCAATTATGCAAGCTGCACATTCCAGAAAACATAAGTTGATCCTTGGATGTTGTTGATGCCACCTCCACGTTTGTATGTAAGTGGGATAAAAACAATTGCATGACATTTAGCCCTTTCATTCTGGAAACAGAGCAAAAGTCTCATTCTTTGGTTTAAAGCCACAAGTATTGTTTGAAGGAAATTCTTCTCCCAAGGCCTGGAACAGAGTTCCATCGTCTCTGAAATAATTCAAACTTTGTGCTTTGCATATTATTTTCCTGTAGCCCATAGATTGAGTGTATCAATTGAAAATGTGCTTTAGAATCAACTGTATTACAGTTCCTTTGTATACCACCAACATTGCTTTTACGATGATTTTGAAGTCTTAAGATAAATACTTGTCTCTGCTGGGATTCTCACAAAGCAGTACTGACCCTGAAGCCAACAATTACATTACACACAAGTAAATAAAAGTGCACACACAGAATTCACTGCATTTTCTATCACATTCCTTTCGACACTTTTGTATTGTATAAAAAATTCATCTACACAAGATATTTCTAATACTCCTTCTGACACTGACACCAGAGTCTTTACCTCATTCAGTAAAAGATACCATGAAGCAGTCTATGTATCTGCTATAGAAAATAACAGAATTCTTACTCCACATGCAGTTATGTATTAAATCTGAGCTTCACCTGTTTCCTTGCTTTGGGGAACTCAGAACCAGATAGGGGCTGCCATTGTATTTTGAAGTATTATTCTTTTCTGGTTATTATTATTCAGATACTATTGATCCTATCATGAAAACAACCTTGCAACTGCAATATTTGCTCCAGGGAAACATCAGCAGTTCTATTCCTGTTAAAGGAATGGTAAGATTGTGGTTAGCTGCTGGCTTCTGTTTAACTGGTTGTATACTCAGATTCTACAAGCCTCATGGGGGTGTTTTTTACTATTGGATAGAAACCAAAGAATTTCATCATAACAAAGGACACATAAGAGAAAGAGAATCTTCCTTGGCTATAAACAATCTATTTCTTTTTTAAATTAATTTTTATTAGTATATATTTGCCACACATAATGATCACATTCATCATGGAGAATTTGTACCTGTACATAATATATTTTAATTCTTTTTTTCTCCATTCCTCTTCCTTACCTTCAACTCTTCTCTTCCCCATCTATAAAAGCTTGATTTCCATTTTTTTCTTCCTATTTTACCTCTTTTTTAAATTCTTTTTTCCTCCCTTCCCTTACCTCATTTCCCTTGTTTTCCTTCCCATTTGAACAAGTTCTTCCTAAATTTCCATTTCTTTAGTGCTAGCCTATTGGCAATATTGTGATATAAAATCACACCCTGAAGCTTCACTTTGTCTTATGGAGCATTTTCTTATTGTTGAAATGGCATCCACAAGAATTCTCCTAACTCAAGTAGCCTCAAACTAGGAAACATATTATTCTCAATACACAATGAAACAGTGGAACAGGCTGGCAATGCAAGACCCAAGAAAAGTTCATGGTAGTTGTAAACTGCAAAAATGTAACGAAATTTTACTCCAATCATAACTTCATCTGCATGGCAAGGCAGAGTTGGAAAAACTACCATGCAAATGTGGCCATATTTGATAGGTTTAATTGGAAGCCAATTTGGGAAGGAGTTAATTGTTTATCATTGAGCTACAGAACAACTTCATCCTACTATAGAAACCGGGTCAGAGATGACTATAAGAGACAGTTGCACAGAAGGTGGAGACTAGCTGTAGATCTGGTGAGAAGTCTAAATTTAGGTCAGGAAGGACACAGGGGTAATGCTCTAAGAGTTGAGAAGCCAGGCCAGTCATGACTGGATTTCAGAGGGAGCTGGTTGCCACAGCCTGAGGTGTTCAGACAGAGAAATATCTGGAGTGAGGAGGGGTAGGCAATTCACAAAACCAAATGCTGAAAAGCCATGTGGAGAAAGTCATGACTTGGAAACACAGCTGACATGAAAACTGGGAGCAGGTGGAATCAATATAGCCCCTGTGTAGAAACCATTCACTAAGTGTGCTCAGCATGAAATGGGAAGCCAGCATTCACACACAAAAATGTAAGTGTAGAAACAAAGCAGGTGATAGTAGTCTCTCACGATCCCTCTTCCATATTTTGTAGACTCCAATACTGCAGATCCTGGAAAGAAATCACTTATTCAACACACATAGAATTTTTTTACTGATTTTTTTTCCTTTCCCACCAGTGGTTTGAAGGGTATTAGGGTCCTTTTTCTTTTTATATTATTTCTTTTTATCATTTTTTCTTTATTTTCCTCTGTCTTTTATTTTGTTCTCATTTTTATCTTGTTTATTCTTTTTTGTTACTTGTTTACAACTCCACTAATTTTCTTTTCCTCCTTAATAGGATAGATTATCTCAATGTTTTCTCCTCCTCATCTTCCTTTCCTTTATTTTTCAAATTCTACTTCTCCTGCTTTCTCCTACCCCTTCTATCTCTACTAGTATGACAATTAAGATTCATTAATCTTTAGATAGTCAGTTTACGCTATGCTATTTTGATGACTTATATTCTATTGTTTATTGTGATATCACTATTGAATTTAGTAGTTATTTTATGTATATCAATATTTGGTTTGTTTTTGTGCCTATATTGTAATACTTCTCTTTTCAGTTATGAACGGTGATAGAGTTTTTATTAGTACTTCTGGTATGCAAATACCCAGTTTGTCTTTGACATTACTGTTGGTCAAATTGTTGCTAATAATTAGTTTTTAATGCATGCCAATATCTGGTTTGTCTTTATGCAATCAACAATGCAACAGTTCATTCCCAGAGAACTGGATCTTCACCAATTGCACTACACAGTCCCATTTCCAAATTAATACAAGCGGACAGATCTTGGAACAATGGCAAAGGCCTCATTAGGCTCATACAGAGTATATCACAGATTACTTATAAACCCATTAGAATTACAGCAGACTGTTCAACACAAACCTTAAAAGTCAAAAAAACTAGTACTGAAGTGTTTCAAGCCTTAATAGAAAAATATTCTTATCCAGATTGATATATTCTACAATAAATCTTTCAAAGTTGATAGAAGATTTAAGCGTTTCCATGACCAAGTACCCCTAAAGAAATTCAGAACCACAAAACCAGCATCCCCAAAATTCTCAAAGTTATCCTAGAAAGAGATAATGAAGCCAACAATGCCAAAAAGTCAAATAGAATGAATATGTCAGACAGGGTGAGCAGTAAAGCAAAAAAAAAAAAACAGGAAAAAAGGAATCAGAAAAGGGAGAAAAAATTGCAAAGAAAGGACTAAGCCAATATCCTTGAGTGACAACTCTCAATATGAGTAGTCTCAACTCTTCAATCAAAAGATATTCATATTGGCACATTGAATCAAAAAGGAAATACCCAATGGTATGCTGTATACAAGAAACATAATTAATCCAAAAATGAAATTTATACAATAAAAAAATCGAAGGATGGAAAATAATATTCTATGCAACAGGAACCCAAAAAGAAGCAAGAGTAGCTGTTTTATTTTCAAACAAATGGACTTTGAATCAATACTTATCAGAAGAAGCAAATAAGGTCACTAGTTATCAGTTAAGGGAAAAATTAAATAAGAAGAGATAGTAATCATAAACATGTACACACTAAACACTGGTGTATCAATATCACAGAACAATCACAAGTGAACATAACAGATATGATAAAGATCAATATAATTATAGTGGAAGACAAAAACACCCCACTGTCACAAATAGACAAAACAGCCAGGCATGGTGACATATGTCACTAATCCCAGCATTCAGATGACTGAGGCAAAAATACCTCTTATTTTGATCCCAGCCTGAACTACATAATGAGCTCAAGGCCAGGCTAAACTACAAAGAAAGAACCCCTCTAAAAAGCACAAAGATGGATCAACCAGATCCCCCCCAAAAAATTAGCAGATTTGAACCATATTTTTTAACAAATGAACTTAAAAGATATCAAGATTGCTTCACACAATAAAAACATAACACACTTTCTTCTCAGCAGTACATGGAATTTCTCCAAAATACAATGCATGCAAACCTATAAAGCATGCTTAAATAAATACAAAAAATTAAAATTATCCCAGGCATACTATTAGATCACAGTACGATGATACTAGAAATTAATACCAAAAGCAATCCCAGAAATTATACAAATACATGGAAATTAAACATTATATCCTTGAATAATTAATGGGCCACAGACAAAATCAAGGAAGAAATTAGACAGATACTAAAATCAAACCATATCGCCAGTGTAATGTGCCAGAACTTTTGGCCATGATGAAAGCAATCCTAATGGAAAAATTTATAGTTATCAATGCCCACATCTGAAAAACAGAGCAAGCTCAAATAAGTTACCTAATGAAGTCCTTCGAAGTTCTAGACAAACAAAAACAATTTAAATCTAAGGCTAATACAAAAAGGAAATTTAAAGTATCAATGCAGAAATTAATGAAATTGAGACTAAAAAATATTTCAAAGTATCTGAGGACATAGTTCTTCAAAAAAATAAACAAAAGAGACACACACTTAGCCAACCTTAATAAATAAAAGGAAAGTAATGATCCAAAAAATGAAAGAGGTAAAATCACAATAGGCATGGACAAAATTAAGCAGATTATTAGTAACTACTTCAAAAACTTTACTCTAAAAAAAAATACATATCAAGAAGAAATGGAAAGATTCCTAGATATATATATATATATATATATATATAACCAAACTTAACAAGAACATAAAAACACTGAATAATCCTGTTATAGGCAATGAAATTGAAGCATTAATTTTTAAAAATGGATTCACTTCTGAACTCTACAAGATCTTCAAGGAAAGATCTAATACCAATAATATTCAAATGCTTTAATGAAACTGAAAGGAAAGGATAACTTCCAAAATCATTCCTGAAACTTAGTATTACCTTGATTCCAAAACAAGATAAGGACCCAACTATAAAAGGGAACTAAAGGTTAATTTCGTTAATAAACACATAGATGTAAAAAATTCTCAAAAAGTTCCTGGCAAAAAAACAAATCCTCAAAAAGACCATGTATCATAACCAAGTAGGCTTCATCTCAAGACTCAGAGGATGGTTCAGCATATGTAAATCAATAAATTCAGTACATTACAAAAACAGAAATGACAACAATTGTTCCAAGTTCATCTCAAAATATGAAAAAAGCATTTTTTATAAAAGCAAATATCCATTAAGAATAAAAACATTGAAGATAATCAGTATAGATGAACCTTACCTCAATCTAATAAAAGTCATTTATAACAAACCAACTGCCAACATCAGAAAAACACAGAGAAAAGCTGAAAGCTTTCCTTTTAAAATCAAGAACACACACACAAAATAAATAAATAAAATGAAATAAAATAAAATCAAGAGCAAGACAAGCATGTCCACTATACCAGTCCTATTTAACACAGTATTGTCAAAAATTTAGCCAGACTAATTAAGTGTGAAAAAGAAATAAAAGGAACATACGAGAGAAAAAAAGAAGTCAAACTATTCTTATTCCAAAAGATGTGACCTTTTAGATGGTAGATCCAAAAATTCCACCAAAACTACTCCAAGAGTTAACCAAATTCAACAGTACGGCAGGAAAACAATTCCAAACACAAAAATCAGTAGGGTTCTTGTATACCAATAAAGAAATTACCAAGCAAGAAATTACAAAAGCAATATCATTCACAATAACATCAGGAAAATATAAATACTGAGGAGTTAATTTAACCAAATGTTACAGTTTATGGTCCTGTGGCCCCGCCAAGTCTCATGTAATCATGGCATGCAAGTGGCTGAGTCTGGCGTTTGTGATTGGTTTGTTGTCTAGCACTGGCATTGACAATATGAGTGCTGCACCCACACAGGGGCAGAGCCAACATATGGTGTAAGGGCGGGAAGAAGGTGTGTTTTCCTGCTCTTGCTGGTTCACCTTGCTGTTGGCAGCTGCCATGAATGGCTGCCCCACCACACCACCCTGCCTTGCATCTGGCTGAATAGGGACTGAAACCTCCAAGAACTGTAAGAAATAAACCTTTCCTTCCCTAATTTGGGGCATCAGGTATTCTGTCTCAGCAATGAGAAAAAAGTAACTAAGACACCAAGGAAGTGAAAACCTCTACAATAAAAACTTCATACTCTTAAGGAGATGAAATAGGGTATCAGAAAATAGATATCCTCTACTCCTGGACAGATAGAATGATTATAATAAAAATGACTACATTTCTAAAACTGATACTCAGATTCAATGCAACCCCAATCAAAATACCAACAATATTTCTCACAAAACTAGAGAAAACAATCCTAAGATTTATATGGAACCCAAGGAGATTCATCATAGCAAAAACAATTCTGAGCAACAAGAGCAAAACAGGAGGCATCACAAGGCTGGATTTGAAGCTACACTACTATGCTACGGTGATAAAACCAGTACAGCACAGGCTCAGAAACACATATGTGGGTCCATGGAACAGAATAGAGCATGTGTGAACAACTCCTGGCACATTCAGCTATTTGATCATCGATGAAGAGTCCAAAATTATACTTTGGAGGAAAGATAGGCTCTCTAAATGCTGTTAGGAAAACTTACTATTAACACACAGAACATTACCTCGAGATCTGTATCTCTCCCCATGTGCTAAACTAAAATCAAATTATATCAAAGAACTAAATGTTAAAACAAAAACACTTAACCTGCTGATAGATAAAATAGGTAAAACTCTTGAAGTCATAGAATACCCAGAGCCTATCTGAGCAGAATCCCAGTTGCACATAAAATAGTACTGTTAATCAGGAGATGTGAATGTATCAAATTAAAAAGTTTTTGCACAGCAAAAGAAACAACCTAAGGAGTAAAAATACAACCTACAGAATGGAAAAAGTGTTGCCAGCTACAATTTAGATTCTAACTTCTAGAATATATAAATAATTTTAAAAAGTTAGACCTATCAAAATAAAAGACATAATCAAGAAATAGGCAAGTGAAGAGCCCGGCATGGTGGTGCACACCTTTAATCCCAGCATTCAGGAGGCTGAGACAGGAGGATCATTGTGAGTTCGAGACCAGCCTGGGCTACAAAGGGAGCTCAAGGCCAACCTGAACTGCATAGCAAAACCCTGTCTAGCCAGGTGTGGTGGCACACACTTTTAATCCCAGCACTTGGGAGGCTGAGGCAGGTGGAGTGTTGTGAGTTTGAGGCCAGCTTGGGCTACACTGTGAGCAAGTTCAGTCTGAACTATATAGTATGACACTGCCTTAAAAAAAACTAGGGCCGTGAGTTTGGCTCAGTGGCTTAAGTGCCTGCCTGGCAAACGCGAGATTGTGAGTTTGATTCCTGGTACTGACAAAAAAAAAAAAGGAAGAAAAAGGGACCCTGTCTAAAAAAATAGGGCCAGGGATGTAATTCTGTGGTGTAAGCACCTGCCTGGCAAGTGTGAGGTTGTAAGTTCAATCCCTGGTACCAAAAGAAAAAAAAAAGAAGAAGAATGAAATTAGCAAGTGAAATGAATAAACAGTTCACAGATGTACAAATAGCCAATAAATACATAAAGAAATGCCCACATCACTGGTCATTAGAAAAATGCAAATTAAAACAATATTAAGAGTCCGTCTTATCCCAGAAACAATGACTATCATCAAGAAATCAAATAATAACCAACCCTGGCCAGGCTGCAGGGGAAAAGCAACTCTTTTACATTACTGGTGGAAATTAACACAGAAATTCCCAAAAAAAAGATGAAGCAGAAAGCTCCATTTGGTTCAGCTCTTTCCATTCTGGATATCTTCCCAAAAGAGTCAAAGACATCATATTACAAGAGTACATCCACACCCACACTTATAGCAGCAAAACTCCTAATAGCTAAATCCTGAAAACAGCCTATAAATCCATCAGCAGATAAATGGATAAAGAGAATGTAGTACTTATACACAATGGAATATTACTCTGCCATGAGAAAGGATAAATTTGAGTCATTGGTAAGAAAATAGACGAACCTTGAGACCATGACACTGAGCAAAGTTAATCACACACCTATGCTGGAATATTATATGGTTTCTCTTGTATGAGGAAACCGTAAGTATAAATAAAGAACAAAATAAGAGATAAATAACAGAAAATGAAAATAGACCTTTTACCAAAGGAAGAGGCTCATGAAAGAAAAGTGGTAAAGGAAAAAGAATGGAAAAAGATTTAAGATGTGTTATGTATATGTAACAACTTCCTGTGATGAATGTAATCATTATGTATTGCAAACATGCACTAATAAAAATTTTAAAGAGTATCATATAATTGGTAAACATTTCCAGGTTTTTATATTCCATTATATTCATACAGGATAATGGGGGGCACTGCACTTTGATTTGTTGTGCTTAGCAGATGTTACATATGTTTACAAGTTAAAGATTTGTGGCAACCCTGCTTCAAACAAGCCTATTTGCCCTATTTTCCCAATAACATAGACTCTGTGAATCTGTACCACATTCTGGTGATTCTTATAACACTTCAAAATTTTCATCATTGTTATATGAGTTATAGTGATCTTTGATCAATGTTCTTAAGTGTTCAATTGTAATTATTTTGTGGTGCCATGAACCAACCCTCAAAATCCAGTAAACTTAATTCAGAAAGTATGAGTTCTGACTGCCTCACCAGCTGCCCATCCCCACCCAGAGTATCACTTCCTCGCCTCAGATTTCTCTTTTCCTTAATAAAAACAGTATTCAAATTAGATCACTTAATAACGGTACAATAGCCTCTACATTTTCAAGTGAAAGGAAGTATCTCATGTTTCTCTCTTAAATTTCAAAGCTGAAAGTGTTTAATCTTAGTACAAAAATGCTGAGATGGTCAAGAAAGCTGAGTCTTTTTGGACAAACATTAAGTCAAATTGTAAATGTGAAGTAAAAGTTCTTAAAAGAAACTAAAAGAATTGCTCCAATGAACCCATGATTAATGGAAAGGGAAAACAGTTTTATTGCTGTTGTGAAACAAATTGTAGCAGTCTAGATAGAAAATCAAACCAGCCACATATTTCTCTTAGGCAATGCCCGATCCCAAGCAAGTCCCTAACTCTCTTTGATTCTGTGAAAGCTGGGAGACATGAGGAAGGCGAAGAAAGTTTGAAGGAAGCAGAGTTTGGCTTGTGAGATATAAGGAAAGAAGCAGCTTCCCCAAAGCGCAAGTTGAAGCAGAAAGTGTTTCTGTAGAAACTGCTGCAACTTATCCAAAAGATCTAGCTAAAAATTTGATAAAAGTGGTTAGGTTAAACAATATATTTTTAACATAGCCCGAACTGCCTTATATTGAAAAAAGACACCATTCAAGACTTGATACATGAAGCAGAGAAATCAATGTTGGCTTCAAATATTCAAAGTACCGGCTGAATCTCTTGTAAGGAACTAATAAAGCTGATTATTTACTATTTTTAAAAGTCAGAGAATACTTAAGAATGATGCTAAATCTATTCTGCTTGAGCTTTCTATATTGAATAAGGCAACTGGCTGACATCAAATTTGTTTACAACACTGTTTACTAAATACTTTTAATCCACTGTTGAGACCTACTGTTCAGAAAAAAATCTTTTCAAAATATGACCTCCTGTAGATAATGCACCAGTCACCAAAGACCACTGATAGACATGTACAAGGTTAATACTTTCAGACCTACTAAGAGCATCCATTTTAGAGCACATAGATGGAGGAGTAATTTTGACTTTCAAGTTTTACGATTTAAGAATTATGCTTCACTGAAACAGTGGTTGCCTTACATAGTGATTCTTTTAATAGATTTGGGCAAAGAAAATTGAAATCTTTCTGGAAGAACCTCATTATTCTATATGTCATTGAGAACATCTGTGGGATGGGGATTTAGCATGGTGATAGACTACTTGCCTAGTATAAATGTGGTCCTGGGTTCTATCCTTATCACTGCAAAGGAAGAGAATATCTCTGATACATGAGACTGGCTAATATTATCAATTCCAACAGGAGTTGGGAAAAAATTGATCCATCATGAATGACTTTGGGAGGTTCATTTGTTCAATAATGCAAAGGTGGTGGAAATAACAATAGAATTAAAGCAAATTTTAAAAAGAAATTAAACATGTCCGATTTGTATCTAAGAGAAAAAGTGGCATCTCTTTTTATTAAATAATTAACCAGGCTGGTCTGTGTGCTTTACTTTCAACTGGAATCTTTAAAATATGTCTTACATGATTTTTAAATTTTAATTTTCACAAAAATATTCCTTTCTCTAGATTTATTCATCATGTACATCAGCTGCAAGATCTGCCAGCATCATTGCAATATACTGGAATTCCAAGGTTAGAAAAGTAACAAGGTGATTTTGATGCTAAGGGTGTCAATTCCATTTTCATGGTTTACTATGAAAAGCAATTTTTTTACACTATTTTGCAAAATTATTTAGAGTAAAACCATTGTATAAAGATTGTTTAAAATATAAAACATTAAATTCTAAAAATGCACACTTTAGCAAGAAAAAATTTGAAGTGAAATCCAAAGAGGTAACTGAATTGCTCATTATTTTACATTCTCATTACTCTAACAAATAAGGAGTGTTTCTTATGCATGAGTAAAGAAAGTGATTCCTTAAGATGGAATCTATTACTAGTAGATATGCGATGGACATTATTGAAATGACAACAGAGGATTTCAAATAAAATATAAGTTTAATGGATAAACTAATGGCAGGTTTTGATAGGACTGACTTCAACTTGAAAAGAAATATCACTGTGTATAAAATGTTATCAGACAATATTACATGCTACAGAGAAATCTTTCAAGAAAGGAAGAGTAAGCCGGGCGTGGTGGCGCACACCTTTAATCCCAGCACTCCCGAGGCTGAGGTAGGAGAAGTGTTGTGAGTTCGAGGCCGGCCTGGGCTACAACGCGAGCACAAGGCCGGCCTGAGCTACACAGTGCGACCCTGCCTCAAAAAACCAGGGCTGGGAGTTTGGCTCAGTGGCTTAAGCGCCTGCCCTGGCAGGCGCGAGGTTGTGAGTTCAATCCCCAGTACCGCAAAAAAAAAAAAAAAAAAAAGAAAGGAAGAGTAAATCAATGCAGTAACTTTACTGTATTTTAAGAAATTGCCACAGCTACCTCAATCCTAAGTAATCACTATCCTGTTTTGTCAGCAAACATCAACATCAAGGCAAGACTACACAGCAAAAAAATTACACCATGATGAAGGCTGCACAACAAAAAGATTATGACATGATGATCATTAGCATTTTTAGTAATAAAAAATGAGTAATTAAATTGCATGCTTTTTTAAAGACATAGTTACTGCATACTTAACAGGCTGCAGTAAAATGTAAACATAACTTGCATATGTAGTAGAAACAAAATAGTTCATAAGAATGTTGATTGCAACATTTACTTTATTGCTAGAGCTAAACTGGCAATATTTCAAAGGTAGACCTAATCTTGTTGTATTAGTAAATTTTTGCATCAACTTGAGTAGATGAGGGTACTCACACATTTGATTAGGTAGCGTTCTCAGTGTTCTTAGTGAGCATGCTTCTGAAAGAATTTAGCGTGTGAATCAGTAGATGGAATAGATTGCTCTCCCTAATGTGGAGGCACCCTTTGTGGAAGGTTGAATAGAACAGACATAATAAGCCTCTTTCTGATGGGAGGGTGCTCCTTCTGTTTGAATGCTCAAGGTACTCAGGAGGGCATTTCTTTTTCACCTTTGAACTCAATCTGGTCTCAGGTAGGCTGTTGTTTGAACTGCAAAAGCAAGGTGAACTCTTCTAGATCTCCAGCCTGCTTACTACAGATCTCAAGACTTACCTGTCTTCACAGCTACATCAGCCATTTCCATAGGAAATGATAGAAACTTTCAATGAACAGTATAAGAAAAAATTAGAATGAATGAAACAGATTCAGAGATATCCAGGAAATCAAAAATTCTATCAAAAGCTGGCAAAAACACTTGAATGAATGTGAACATAGACTTTCAAACTTTGAAGACAAGATTGTAGCTAGTGATCAAGTAAGGAACCAGGAAATAACAATTCAACTGTTTCAAGTTGATGCAAAGAAAAACAATATAACTCAATAGGTGCAAATGAAAAAGAAGGAATCAACACAAATGATGTAAGACTATTTACAGAAGTAATAGCAGAAAAATTCCCAGGCATTGGAAAAGGAATTACTATACAGATAAGTGAGGCATATAGAACTCCAATTACCCATAACCAAAATAAATCTACACCCAGACATATAATAATCAAGACCCCAGAAATTCAGCACAAGAACAGAATATTAAAAGCTGTTAGAGAAAAGAAACAGATCACCTATAAAAGAAAGCCCATCAGAATCACAGCAGACTTTCCAACACAATCAAATCAAGATGAGCTTGGAGTGAAGTATTTCAAGTTTGGAAAGAAAACAACTTCCAACCAAGATTGATGTACCCTGCAAAACTATCTTTCAAAATTAATGGAGAAATAAGATACTTCCACAACAAAGAACAACTGAAGAACTTCATGACCACCAAACCAACCCTAAAAATGGCAGTGAAAGATATTCCAGATAGAGATAAAAATGACTGCAAATTCAAGTACATCAGCAGAAAGAACCAACCAAACAAGATAAACAATTAAACACAGGGAAAACTAAAGAATCAATAGCAGAAAGGTAACATGACATAAATAAGCAAATACATATCAGTTGTAACCATTAAGGTAAATGGCATCAGTTCATCAATTAAAAGAAACAGATTGGCAGAGTGGATCAAAAAACAAAATCCAATCATATGCTGTATATGAAAAACTCATGTAATTCAAAAGGAAATTCATAGACTGAAATACTCCATGGGACAGGAACCCAGAAAAAATCAAGGGTAGCTATTCTATTTGCAGACAATGTGAACTTCAAACCAAGAATGATCAAAAGAAATAAGGAAGTTTGCTGCATACTTGTTGGGGGAAAACTTCAGGAGAAAGAGATAACAATCCTAAATATATACATCAAATATGGGAGCATACAACTAAGTATGACAAATATTAATAGACATGAAAATCAAATAAGCAATAATATAATCCTTTAACACTCCATTGCTACAAAGAGACAGATCAAATAGACAAAAAATCAGCAAACAAATAATAGAACTCAATCAAATTTGTGAACAAATTGACTTAGTAGATGTATTAAACTCAACAACATCAAAGTACACATTTTTCTCAGCAACACATGGAACATTCTCTAAAGTAGACCATATACTAGCCCATAGAACATGCTTAAGTAAATACAAAAGAACTGAAAATATCCCATGCATATTATCTGATCACAGTGCCATGAAACTGGAAATTAATGGCAAAAGAAACTGCAAAAACTCCATAAATTCATGGAAAATAATACCCACCTAAATAACCAATGAGTCACAGAGGAAATTAAAGAAGAAATTAAACAGTATCTGCAAGCAAATGAAAATGCAGATACAACTTACTGGAACCTGTGAGATGCAAGGTAAGCAGTCCTTAGAGAGAAATTTATTGCAGCGAATTCTGACATCAGGTAAACAGAACAAACACAAATAAATAGTATGATGTTACACCTCAAACTTCTAGAAAAAGAAGAGAAATTCAAGCCCAAACCCCAAAGAAGGGATGAAGTTACAAAGATCAGAGGAGAAATTAGCATGATTGAGATTAAAAAACAATACAAAGAATAAATGAATTGAAGAGTTGATTCTTTGAAAGAATAAATAAAATAGATAAATCCCTAGACAACTGTCCCGCGCCGCCTCTCCTTCTCTCACGGCCGGCGAGTGTGAGACAGAGAAAGGGATACAGAACAAAGCACACGGAGAGAAAACAGCCGAGCGTGTGGAATACAGACCTTTACTGGAGCCCTTGAGTCCTTCCCTATACCGATCCTCCCTCTAGGGGTCTCTCGGGGAGAGGCCTCTGTACGTCCGCTTCCCGCGGC
>RJWM01006942.1:0-10155 GCA_004363535.1 Dasyprocta punctata | reverse complement strand
TGGAAGCTGGCTCTCCACAGACAACTTTATCAAAAAAAGGAAAGAAAAACTGAAATTCATGCACTAATGAATGAAAATGGTGAAATCACTACAGATCCTGTGGAAATACAGAAGATTATCAATACTGCTTCAAAAACCTTTACTTTTATAGATTCAATAACACAGAAGAAATGGAAAGTTTCCTAGAAATGTATGAATTACCAAAGCTGGATAAAGAAGACATAAAACTTCTGAATAACTGAATTTCAGTTAATGAAATTGAAAATGTAATTGGAACCTTTCCAACAAAGAAAAGCACAGGTCCTGATGGATTTATAGCTGAATTCTACAAGAAATCTAGAGAAAATTTAACACCAACACTCCTCAAACTCTTCAATGGAATTGAAAGGAAAGCAATTCTCCCTAACTCATCCCTGGAAACAAGTACTACCCTGTTACCAAAACAAGAGAAAGACACAACCAAAGAAGAGAACTACAGGCCAATCTCCCTAATGAAGATAGATGCAAAAATCCTCAATAAAATACTATCAAACAGAATGCAATGCATCATCAAGAAAATTATACACCACGACCAAGTAAGATTCATCTTAGGAATGCAAGGGTGGTTCAACATACTCAACTCAATAAATATAATACATCATATCAACAGAGCCGAAAACAAGAATCACATGATCATCTCAGTAGATGCATAAAAAGATTTTGACAAAGTCCAGCACTCATTCATGATAAAAAAATAACCCTACAGAAAATCGGATTAGATGGTTTTTACCTCAATCTTATATAAACCATATATGATAAAACAACAGCAAACATCTTTCTACATGGACAAAAACTGAAAACTTTCAACCTAAAATCAGGAATAAAATAAAGATGTCCATTATCACCACTCATATTCAATACAGTTCTGGAAACATTTGCCAGAGCAAATAGACAAGAGAGAGAAATAAAGGAAATAAGGTTAGGAAAGGCAAAGTCAAATTATCATTATTTGCAGATAATATGATATTCTACATAGAAGACCCCAAAAATTCCATGAAAAGAATTCTAAATTTAATAAGCAAAATCAGTAGTATAGCTGGATACAAAGTCAACACTCAAAAATCATAGCATTCTCATACACAAGCAATAAATTCATTGAGAGAGAAATTAGGGAAAAACACCCTTCTCAATAGCATCCAAAAAAGTGAAAGATTTAGGAATCCATCTGACAAAGGAAGTAAAAGATCATATATTCCTATATTAAAAATTACAATACTTTGAAAAGGGAGATTAAAGAGGGTATCAGAAAATGGAAAGATATCCCTTGCACATGGATAGGAAGGACCAAAATAATGAAAATGGTCATATTCCTAAAATTGCTACTTAAATTTAAGGCAATTCCAATCAAAATATTATTATTGTATGCCACATAACTAGAGAAAACATTCCTAAAACTCATTTAGACCCAGAAGATACCTAGAATAGCAAAAGCATTTCTGAACAAAGGCAAGGCAGGAGGCATCACAGTCCCTGATTTGAAATTATGCTACAAAGATACTGTGATAAAATCAGCATGGTGCTTGAAAAAAGGAAATCAGACCTGAGGATCAATAGAACAGATTAGAGGATACAGACACAGCTACAAACATACTCAGCCACCATATCTTTCACAAAGGGGCCAAACATATTCACTGAAAGAAAGAGCCTCTTTAATGAGTGGTGCTGGAAAAACTGGCTCTCTACATGCTGAAGAATATAACCAGACCCATGTCTATCACCATGCACTAACCTAAAGTCAAAATGGATCGAAGATCTAATTAGCCTGGCGTGGTGGCACACGCCTATAATCCCAGCATTCGGGAGGCTGACGTAGGCAGAGCGATTTGAGTTCAAGACCAGCTTGAGCTACAGTGTGAGCGCAAGGCTGGTCTGAGTTACATAGTGCAACCCTGCCTCAAAAAACTAGGGTTGGGAGTTTGGCTCAATGGCTTAAGCACCTGACTAGCAGGCACAAACTTGTGAGTTTGATTCCGGTGCTGAAAAAGATCTAAATATTGAAACAGAAGTACTAAATCTACTGGAAGACAAAGTAGGTAGAAATCTTGAAGACATAATTTTAGGCAGAGAGTGTATTACCAAAACCCAAACTGCATGGAAAATACTTCAAAGAATCAATCGGGATCTCATCTTATTAAAAAGCTTTTGCACATCAAAAGAAATCACCAACAGAGTGAAAAGACAACACACAGAGTGAGAAAACATTTTAGCCAATTGTCTCTCAGACAAAGGACTTATATCTAGAACATATAAAGAATTGAAAAACAAAATCAAATCCCTTAAATTCAAAGATCCAATTCAAAAACATGCATCTGAGATGAGTATGACTTCTCAGATGAAGAAATACAAACGGTAATTAAATAAATGAAAAAATGTTCAACATCATTGGACATTTGAGAGATGCAAATAAAAACACTGAGAATCCATTTCACCTTAGAAAAATGGCTACCATCAGCAAATCAACCAGTAACAAATGCTAATGGGGTTCTGGGGGAAAAGGCACTTTTCTTCATTGTTGGTGGGAGTGTAGACTGGTACAACAACAGTGGAAATTAATGCAGAGATTCCTCAAAAAACTATGATTAGAGGTTCCATTCAACCCAGATATTCCTTTTCTGGGTATTTTCCCAGAAAAATTAAAAACAACATACCACAGTAATGTATATGCACCCATGTTTATAGCAGCATAATATGTAATTGCTAAATCATGGAAACCACCCAAGTGCCCATTAACCACAGAATGTATAAAACGTTGTGATATTTTTATACAATGGTGAACTACTCAGCTATAAATCAGGATAAACTGGAGACTTTTATAAGTAAATGGATGCAATTTGAGACCATATTCATAAGTCGAATAAATCAGATTTGCATTTGAGAACATCAAATTGACTCCCTAGTGTAAGATGTTGAAAGAGTAAATAAGATCCAAACTGTACAATAGATACTGTGAAATGGGAAGAAATTATTCAAAAGGAAAAAGAAACTGCAACGGGGTAATGGAGAAAAGAAGGAAGGGGAAAGAAAAAAATATACATGTATATGATAGTTAAGACAGTTATACTACTGAGTTGTAACCACTTCATTGAAAAGAAAGGTTTGTGCATATATTTTTGCACCATTTTCATGCCTACATCTTGTAATCTAAGTGACTACTTTGAAGATAATATGCAGTGTATCAACTATTGTTACCCTCCTATTTTCTTTTTTGAATTTTGGATAATTGTTTGTCTCTTTAAAATAACAAAAAAAATGTATAAAACCATGTTACCTCAAACCAATAAAAGCCATATTTGACAAAAAAATTACATGGAAAATTTCATAGCAATGCATAAATTTTAAATTACAAGCCATTCTGAGTAATGTGATAAAAATCTTATGCCCTCTAACTCAAAGCCATCTTGGATGCGAATCATCATTTTGCCCAATGTATCCATGCTATATCTGATACCTTTCCATTATCACAGACTAGCAGTGGGTTATCAGATCACCTGTGATAACATCAGAGTGCGTGCTTTCAAATAATCCTTATTTTATTTAATGACCCCAAAATACAAGAGGGTGACATTTGCAATTTTATTACAGTATATTGCTATAATTGTATTATTTTATTATTATTTACTACTGTTAGTCTCTTATTATGACTAACATTAAATTTTAGATAGATAGACAGACAGATAATAGATAGGTATGTGATTAAAAAACAGTTGTATAGGATAGTTAGAATTTGGTACTATCTGCACTTTTAGACATTCACAGGAAATCTTGAAACATATACGCAGCAGATAGGAGAGTGAGAACCGTGATATATATGTATTGGTTTCTTCATTGTGTTTTTGTCCATCTCCACTAACCAAAATGCAAGTTTCTGAGAACACTAAGTCTAAGTCTACTCAATGCTGAACCTGTAGTGACTTTGAGATGCTGGGAACTGTTGATAAATGGATAAATAAGTGAATCCTCTTACACAGCTAAGCGTTAGCTTTTTGAATGCCTATCTGCATAATTGTAGCTCTAGATTCCAAAAAAAATGTATGTTTTCTAAACTGCTTCATTCCACTGACACATCAACATTATGATATCCCTCAGTCTCATGTTTTATGTTATTATTGAAATATTTGATTGTTGTTACTGAATCTTTTATAAAAAGTAGTATTGCTTATGTATTTTTTTTATTTTACGTGATACTTACATGACTTTACATTGATCACATAACCTGACCACTTTTTCTGTATAGTCCACAGAACAGCATCTTTTGACTCAACCCAGAACACACACCTGCAGAATTACTTGCCCTATCCCTCCTCACCTACTGCATCAAAACCCATGTAACAGAAATCCCATACAACTTACATACACATCTAATTGGGAGACATGGAAGTTTTCAAAACTGAATATTGCAAGGACATGAATGAGAAACATTTTAAAAATAACACTGCCTTACTTTACTGAGATCTCTGAAAATGATAGTTAGGGAGAGGACTGGTGCTTTTAAAATCATCCCTAGGAAAATATACTATGCAACCAGGCTAAGAACTCATACCAATATTTATGATAATTTGCAACCTGGGAAGGCTACCAATTTGGTTCCATGATATGATTAATTGAGATTTAAGTAGGTTCATAATATAGCTCCTTGTCCCAAAAGGAAAGTTTTATGTAAGCTGTTCAAAGAGAAAGTCCTTGAATTCTACAAGTTTGTTATACGGTAATCAAATGTCACAATTCATGATTGTGTTTATTTTAGTAAAAGAATAAGACAAAAAAATGTAAGTTGATTCTGACATATGCTAAATACATATAACGTATGTTAAATAAATTCTGTCAGCAAAGTTCTTACTTATTTCCAAAACCTAATATCTAACAATGCCCTAAAAAGTCCTAAAATAATTCTTAGAGAACTTGGCCCTGGCTTAGGCATGTCTCTGTCTCCATGTTATGTTTTTATTGTGTGCCCTCCAAAATTAAAATATTGAAGATATTAAGAGGTGATTTGGCCATGAAAGTCATTCCCTTATAAATGAGATTAATAACTCATGTGGTTAGTTTACTCTTAGGCTTTCTGTCTTCTGGGCGAGGATAACATCCTTTCCCTCTGATCACTAGATACCAAAATTCTGACATCTTGATTTTAGATGTCTCAGCCTCCAGATCCATGAAAAAATATGTTTCTGCTTTTTATAATTACCTAATCTTAGGCATTCTATTATACCAGCACAAAATATACTTTGATTCCTATCCTTTCCAAAACCTTTAAAAGCTAACTTGGCTCTGTTGGTTCAGAAATTAACTTCAACTCATGTCACTATGATCTTCAAATATTAAAATCTCACAGCAAATTCTCCATTAAAGGAAGGAGAAAAAAAACTACTTACTTTGTAAATGTTTGATTATAGAAGCTCTGTGTTGGTCAAAGAATGTTATTTTCTATATCAAACTTAACCCCTGTTCTAACATTTTCATTCATAAAGTAAACATGCATTAGGATTTTCAAAGGCAGAAATACTTGGGGGTCATTTCTTTCTTCTCTTTACCTAGGTCACCATACATTAAAATTTTGTTTTTTAAATGTTTACAGTAAACAGTCTTCATTTACTTTTGGTTTAGATTGCTAGAAGAGTGACTTTACCACAAACTATTTAATTAAATTATTAATTTTCATTTGTGGTTTTATACTAAAAAAGGAGCATATGGTACTTGGTTATCCAGACCTACCAGCCTTTGCGAGGAGCTGCCAAAACATGCTACATAATAAGTGACCTTACATTCTTGGCAACACCTAATTGACTATGACAGCTAATGGCCTCGGTCAAGGAAGGATACATTTTACTACATAGAAACAACTACCCAAACAAATTATCTCTTGATATCTCTTGAGAAAGTTAAAATATATAAGTGTGTGTGTGTTTGTGTGTGTGTGTGTGTGTGTGTGTAACAGATATAATAAGAGAATCATCCATAGACCAGGCCCTAATCTTCTCTTCCTCTAACGCTGATCATATGTTCTACTTCACGAGGCCATAGGTGCATGCTGGGAGGCAGATAGCAAGAGTAGGAGCCATGGGCATCTGGGCAACTTCATGTAACTTATTTGTGCCCTCTGGACCTGCTTTGACCCAATCATGATTTAATTATGGACTGTTGCTATGCATATTCAACTTGGCTTGGTGAATCAGATAATACCCAGTTCACGATAAGCAATTCAGGTCACATAATAACATGATGCTCCATGATCAAGAGTTCAGTTTTCACTAAGGCATGGTAGCAGGCCAGAAGCTGCTTTTCAAAGAGAAACTTGCTAGGAGAAGATGACAGAGCCTTGCTCAAAATCCCTAAAACTCTCCACTGTGATTTACCTATGGCGGCCTGCCAGAGACTCCAAACAGCATCCCTGCCTGCCACTGCCACTTCAAATACCATTGGATCTACTGGATCATATTACTCTAGTCTAAGAGCAACCTATGGAGCAATTTGAATCTAGTGTAGATCCTTCTCTTTCATTCTGGGCTCCACTCAAAACTAGCAGCTTTCCATGTCACTCAGTATATGGGCCAGAGTAAAACACCTAAGTGAAGGACATATTGCCTCCAAAATCTAAATAGGACTAGTAGTCACTGTGTTGCCTTTTTAGTTGTAGAAGGAGACACATACAACAATTTATCTTTCACCTTACAATGGACATCTCTGAATCCCCACACACTACTGAACTCCTAGAAATTTCAGTGAGGTAGAGGGACCCTGAGTTTTAACTGGATTTATTTCCCATATTCTGACTTGCAAATGCTTTACTAGCAAGTCCATTGTGGTTGCTACCACCTGTTCACTTGGTCCAATCAGCATAATATCATCAATGAATGGACCAAGGAGATACATATTAAGAGCAAAAAGTGATCAAGATTTCTGGAAACTTAAGCTATGACACAGCGCTGGAGAGTTAATGTGATCTCAAGGTAGACATTAAAGATATATTACTGTCCTTTTCAGCTAAAAACAATTTGTTTCTCATGGCTGTTGTGGATAGGTGTAGAGAAAGTATTTGGTAAATCGATAGGTGTATACCAAGTAGCAGTATGCATGTTAATTTACTCAAGCAAGGAAACGCCATCTGGAGTAGCAGCTGCAATTGAAGCCAGCTTGATTCAGTTCACAGTAATCCACTGTCATTCCCCAAGACCCCTCCATTTTCTGCGCAGGCTAAATGGGAAAATTAAAGGGAGATGTGGTGGGATCTACCACTCCTGCACCTTTCACATCCTTGATAGTACATTAATCTCTGCAATCTCTCCAGGGCTGTGATACTGCTTTTGGTTTATTCTTTTACCAGGTAAAGTCAACTCTATTGGCTGTCATTTGGCCTTTCCCACCAGAATGGCCCTGACACCACAGGTTAGGGAACCAATGTGAGGATTCCACCAAGTACAAAGTATATCTCTGCCAATTATGCATTCAGGAACAGGCGAAATGACTACAAGATGAATTCAGGGACCTACTGGGCCCACAGTGAGTTGGACCTTTGCTAAAACTCAACTAGTTACCTGACCTCCATAGGGTCCTACACTTACTGGAGGACCACAAGGAGATTTTGGATCTTCTGGAATCACTGTTAGTTAAGAACCAGTATCCTGATCATTTTCCTTCCCCACAATGTACAGTTACACTGGTCAAAGAACTTATGTCTTTTAGGGAAAAAATAGAAGAAACATAGATCAATAAATTTTTGGTGGTGCACCAGGGTCTTTACTCCAGGGAACCCGGCCACCCCTTCATTCAAGACCCTCTGGGTCTGTAAACTGCCTTAAATCTGGGAATTGATTGAAGCACTGACTTTAACTCCCTGTTTCCCCTTAATTTTTTTTTGATTATATAAGTCTAGTAAAAACTTAGCATGCTTCCTATATTTCACTTATGGAGACATCATGGCTAATTAGCCAACACCACATGTCTACATGTGTCAGACCATTCTGATCATTGTTCTGCTTCTGCTGACCATTATGGTAAATACCTTGTCTTTGGTAGTTGAGTGACTCCATTTGGGCCCTGCTACTCTGATATCCTATGACTCCATTGTCTTTAATTTTCCTGAATGAGTAACTGTGGTCCCCACTTTATGGTATGATATACAGAGAAGGGCAATGACAGGGCTCTTCAGGGATGCTGGCATTCCTCTCATGAATCTATTTCACACACACACACACACACACACACACACGAGCATGCGCACACACACAAATAATATTCTTAACTGGGTGTGGTAGCACATGTCTATAATCCCAGCACTTGGGAGGCTGAGACAGGAGCATCATTGCAAAGTTAAGGTCAGTCTGAGCTAAAAATGAGTTCAAGGCCATCCTGAACTACATAACAAAACCCGGCCTCAGAAAGAAAAACAAATGCTTATTCTGAAAAAGTTTACGATTTACTTGTGTGTGTGTGTATACAGATATCCCTTCAGAAGGATTTCTAAGACTGCCCATACATGCCAAAATCGGTAAATGATGAAGTCTCTTATTTGAAAACAGTGTGGTATTTTCATATAATCAACATACATCCCTCACTGCATTCTTTAAATCATCTCTAGCTGGCTCATAATATGTAAAAAAATATAAATTTTATATAAATGCTTGCTATACCATGTTGATTAGAAAATAATGACAAGAGGGGACTTCCTCCAAGATGGCCGCCCAGATGACACCATGACAGGGAGGCTCCCTGAATACCCCATCAAAATGCTGGAATATAAACTAATATAATAACAGAGAGAAGGACAAAAGAGGGAGATGGGTCCTCTGGACCCAAGAAGAATCTAAAACGAGAACTGTAGCCCACGGAAAGAGTAAAAGAATGAAATAAAGGCGGAGACCAGCAGCACTTCTGTCTGGAGCGGAATCCAATCAGCGCTGCGACCCGAGCTGTGAAGGTACGATCCTGGTGCTCTTGATACGCGGGGGAGTTGCTGGTAGATTTGCTGCGGTGTGGCACGACGGCAAAGACAACGGTCAACCGTGGAGCGAGGTGGTCGCGAGTGGGTGAGTGAGTGAACCCGGCGGCCCCCAGCCCCCCACCCCCGAGGGAGAGTGAGGGACAGCCATCTTGAGACCGGAACTGCACCTAATTAGGCACGGTTCCTGGAAGGCCGTGGTGGAAATGGCGTGGGTGCCCTGGGGGTGATAGAGGAGGTTTGGCAGATGGCCCTGTACGGTTTACCAGACAGCGGCCCCATCCTCTCGCACACCGCAGTAGACATTCGCTGAGCAGAAACAGGCTTGGGAGAGGCAGTGGACCAACACAGCCTCACGGGCGAGCCCAGGAAAATGCCAAGACAGAAAGGCAGAGGGTGCTCTCCTGTCTCCGAGACAAGCAGAATCGATTCTGGGGACACTAATGCTGAAATGGTCGGGAGTCCAAAAATTAAACTCTCAGAGGAGTTGACAACAGAAGTGGGGAGACAACTCCACGAAGCTAAGAAAGAAATTAAAGCAGCACTGTTAACCCAACTGAGAATCAAAATGAAACTCATAATCGGAGAATCGCTAAGTGCCTCTAAAGGAAACATTGCAGGAAAGGTGGAGGATGAAAAATCAAAGGAAATTGAGAATGAAACTAATAAAGAATTAGAACGCATTAATCAGATTCAGAGAGATTACCAGGACATCAAAGACTCCAATAAAAGTTGGCAGAACCACTTGAAGGAAACTAAGGATAGACTTTTGTATCTGGAAGAAAGAATGAAAACTTGGGAAAAAGAAAGGAGAGACTTTCTCAAGATAATTAGAAATCTGGAAGTGGCAGTGCAACGACTGCAAGACAACCCAAGGAAACATAACTTATGAATAAAAGGTGTGAGTGAAAAAGCAGGGGTCAATACAAACCAAATTAAAAGACTATTTACAGAAATAATTTCAGAAAACTTCCCAAGCATAGGAACAGGAAGAGACTTTCAGATAACTGAAGCATATAGAACTCCAGCTAAACTTGACCAAAACAGGCCTACACCCAGACATATAATAATCAAGATTCCAGAAATCCAACACAAAAACATGATATTAAAAGCTATTAGAGAAAAGAGACAGATTACCTACAAAGGAAGGCCCATCAGAATCACGACAGACTTCTCAACAC